>JZSA01000332.1:0-113964 GCA_000956155.1 Cotesia vestalis | reverse complement strand
ATCAGGCTAAAGGAGAAGGCCCACAGGATGGTGGTGATAATGAGTAGCGCCACAATGCTTGTCTCTCAGAAAGAAGGACAGGCATTGTAGCGAACTCTTTAGTTGACGACTGAGCAATAAATAACCGAATGAAGATTATTCAAGAAACAGTTTGCGCAGGTACTTCGGCACCGCGTTGTCGCCGTTGGTACCGATGACTTCCAGCTCAGGATGCAGATCTTTCAGGCGCTGGTGCGCGTTCTGCATGATGCAGCCTTTGCCCGCCATAGAGAGCATCTCAGCATCGTTCATGCCGTCGCCAAAGGCGATACAGTCTTTCAGCCCGAAGCCCAGACGTTTGGCTACCGCTTCCAGCGCATGGCCTTTAGAGACCCCACCCGCCATCACTTCCAGACAGGTCAGCGTTGAGAAGCTGACGTTCACCCGGTCGCCCCAGCGCGCGTTAATCGCCTGCTCCAGCGGCAGCAGCTCTTCGTGGTTTTCGCAGGTAAAGAACACTTTGCTGATCCCTTCCGGATCCAGCAGGCCCGGTTCGTACAGGGAGTAGTTAAACACGGCTTCCTTGAAGAAACGCATCTCGTCCGGGCGGTGGCGGTTCATAAACCACTCGTCGTCACGGTACACGTTGGTGACGATATTCGGGTTGTTGTTCACCACGCCGAAGAGATCGGTGGCGATGTCGCGGTCGAGGTTATGGGTAAAGATCAGGTTGCCATCGGTGTCGTGCACGCGCGCACCGTTGGAGGTGATCATGTAGGCTTTGATCTCCAGGTTATCGCGGATCTGCCCCACGTCTACGTGGTGGCGGCCAGTGGCGAACACAAAGTTCACGCCACGGGCGGTCAGGAGTTTTAAGGTCTCTTTCGCGTAAGGCGACAGGGTGTGGTCGGGCGAAAGCAGCGTGCCATCTAAATCAGATGCGACAACCTGGTACATAGGGATTTCAACCTCTGGTAAAAAAACAAGAATCAGTTATGCCTGTTGAAAAATTCAACGATGGCGTTAAGCGCGACTGAGCGCATGTCGTCCTTTTCGAAAAGGATCTCATGGTACGCGCCGTTTATGACCAGCGGTTTACCCCCTTCACAAGGATGTCCGGCGGCGGCGCGCAGTTCACAAAAGCGGTCATGCATGCGGTTATCGACCACACGCTCCTCTTCCGCCTGGATTAACAATGTCGGGGTGGCGTCATTCGCCACGCCTGCCAGCACCTGTTCACCCGCAAGGATACCTTCCCGCACCCAGTGCCAGGTAGGGCCACCGACGCGCAGGCGTGGTTCATCGGCATAAAAACGCAGATTACGGCGATAGCGCTGCCGGCTGTGGGTCAGCACGTTGATGGCAAACGGCAGCGCGCGCCACCGCCCTGTGCCGATGGCATACCCCTCTCGAATGCGCTGATGGCCCTCAGCCCAGTCGAGAATATGGCGCACCATCCAGTCAGGAAAACGAATGACAATGCCATACATCGGCGCGGTCAGCGCAATGGCATCGCACTGGTGTTCATGGCGTTGCAAAAAGAGCGTAGAGATAGCGCCACCCATAGAGTGCGCCAGGATATAGCGCTTACGCCACGGGCCCGGCTCCACTTCCTGCTGCCAGAAGGCGGCCAAATCGTCGACATAATCGCTGAAATTATCCACGTGGCCGCGATGGGTGTCCGGCAACATGCGCCCGGAAAGCCCCTGCCCGCGGTGATCGATGATCAGAACATCAAAACCGGTGTGAACCAGGTCATAGGCCAGTTCCGCATATTTAACATAGCTCTCGATGCGCCCGGGACAGACGACAACCACACGATCGTTTTTCTCGTTGCGAAAACGCACGAAGCGTACCGGAACATCACCCACGCCCGTAAACTCATCTTCCTCACGCTGACGCCAGAAGTCGGTCAGCGGCCCCATAGAGAAAGCAGCAAATGCGTTTTCTCGAGTTTCCCAGTCCTTTTTCTGCTGAAACATCGGGTTTCCACCCCCGTAAGCCAAGGAATATCGTTTTTTCGTAACCGGTCACAAAATGACTCAACAATAGCGTATTGTGGCATAAAAACAGACGATTCGGGAGCTTCAAATGACCTTCGAGTGGTGGTTCGCGTACCTGCTGACATCCATCATCCTCAGCCTTTCCCCTGGCTCTGGCGCCATCAACACCATGACCACCTCTATTAACCACGGGTATCGCGGCGCGGTTGCCTCTATTGCCGGTTTACAAACCGGGCTGGGCATCCACATCGTGCTGGTGGGGATTGGTCTGGGAACGCTGTTCTCCCGCTCGGTGCTGGCATTTGAGGTGCTGAAATGGGCCGGCGCGGCATACCTGATTTGGCTGGGTATTCAGCAGTGGCGCGCGGCAGGCTCGATTGACCTGAACACGCTCGCCCAGACGCAAACCCGTGGACGTCTGTTTAAACGGGCGGTTTTTGTGAACCTGACTAACCCGAAAAGCATCGTCTTCCTTGCCGCCCTGTTCCCGCAGTTTATCGTGCCGCATCAGCCACAGGTGATGCAGTATGTGGTGCTCGGCGCGACGACCATCATTGTCGATATCATCGTGATGATTGGCTACGCGACGCTGGCCCAGCGGATTGCGGCGTGGATTAAAGGGCCTAAACAGATGAAGGCCCTGAACAAGGTGTTTGGTTCGCTGTTTATGCTGGTGGGCGCGCTGCTTGCGTCAGCGCGTCATGCTTAGCGAGAAATGATAAGGTGGATGCCAAAGCCGGCGAACAGCGCGCCGGCAAAGCCGTCGATCCACTTCGCGATGCGCTGGTAGCCGCGGCGCATGGCCGGTAACGCAAACAGGCTGGCGACTACGGTAAACCACGCAAAAGTTTCTACCACGATCAGCAGGAAGATCCCCCAGCGCGCGCCTGCGCCGACGTTATCGCCCACGAACAGCGAGAACACGGAACCGAAATAGATAATCGCCTTCGGGTTCGCCAGGTTGGTCAGCAGCCCTTTCACAAAGCTGCGGCCGCCGGTCGCCAGCTCTACCTTCGGCTCTTCCGGCTTTTTCTCTTCTTTCTTCAGCGCGCCGCGCAGCATCTGGTAGCCCATCCAGCACAGATACAGGCCGCCGCCGACCATGATGATGTTATGCAGCCAGGCCATCTTCGCCAGAATCAGGTTCAGGCCAAGCAGCGCCACCGCCGCCCACACCATGACGCCCATGGTAATGCCGAGTACGCCCATCATCGCCTCTTTGCGGGAGCGGCTGACGGCAGTTTGCGATACGAAGAAAAAGTCAGGGCCGGGGCTCATCAGCGCAACGATGTGCACTAATGCCACGGTGAGAAATAGCATTAACATAATTAGCTCGCGAGGAAATAATACAGTGAGTCATCATACTGGCACTTTTTTGGCCGGCTGACTACTCCTCATCATCACCATCGGCATGAGAGCGAATAAGCGCCATAAACTCCTTGCCGAATCGCTCGAGCTTGCGCGTGCCGACACCGTTAACGCTGAGCATTTCACCGGCGCTGAGCGGCATCTGCTCGGCCATCTCTATCAGCGTTGCGTCGTTAAAGACCACATAAGGCGGAATGTTCTCTTCGTCGGCAATGGCTTTACGCAGCTTGCGCAGCTTGGCGAACAGCTTGCGGTCATAGTTGCCGCCGTAGGATTTCTGCATCACACGCGGCTTCAGGGCAATAACGCGCGGCACGGCGAGCTTGAGTTCAATTTCACCGCGCAGCACCGGACGCGCCGCTTCGGTAAGCTGAAGCGCGGAGTGCTGAGCAATGTTTTGCGTGGCGAACCCCATGTGGATCAGCTGGCGGATAATGCTGACCCAGTGCTCGTGGCTCTGGTCTTTGCCGATGCCGTAGACGGGTAGCTTGTCGTGCCCCATATCACGGATACGTTGGTTGTTCGCGCCACGCAGCACTTCCACCACGTAGCCCATCCCGAAGCGCTGATTTACGCGGTAGATGGTTGAGAGCGCCTTACGCGCGTCCATCAGGCCATCGTACTGCTTCGGCGGATCGAGGCAGATATCGCAGTTGCCGCACGGCTCCTGTCGCCCTTCGCCAAAGTAGTTGAGCAGCACCAGACGACGGCAGGTTTGCGCCTCGGCAAACGCGCCCATCGCATTGAGCTTGTGGCGCTCGATATCCTGCAGCTGGCCCTGGGGCTTCTCTTCCAGACAGCGGCGCAGCCACGCCATATCCGCCGGATCGTAAAACAGCATCGCTTCCGCAGGCAGGCCGTCACGCCCGGCGCGGCCCGTTTCCTGATAGTAGGATTCGATATTGCGCGGAATGTCGAAATGCACCACAAAGCGCACGTTGGGCTTGTTAATCCCCATACCGAACGCCACCGTGGCAACGACGATTTGCAGATCGTCGCGCTGGAATTTTTCCTGCACGTCGGCGCGGATGTGGTTTTCTAACCCGGCATGATAGGCCGCGGCGCTAAAGCCACGGTTTTGCAGACGCGCGGCGGTGTCTTCCACCTTCGCACGGCTGTTGCAGTAGATAATGCCCGACTTGCCGCGCTGCTCCTGGACGTAGCGTAAGAGCTGATCCAGCGGCTTGAATTTCTCCATCAGCATGTAGCGGATGTTCGGGCGGTCGAAGCTGCTGACCTGAATAAACGGATCGTTAAGGCCCAGCAGCCGAACGATATCAAGGCGGGTGGTGTCGTCGGCGGTGGCGGTGAGCGCCATAAACGGCAGCTCGGGGAAGCGCTGACGCAGCTGGCCAAGCGCGGCATATTCCGGACGGAAATCGTGACCCCACTGGGAGATACAGTGCGCTTCATCCACCGCCAGCAGCACCGGATTCCAGTGCGCCAGGTGATCGAGGAAGTTATCCAGCATCAGGCGTTCCGGCGCGATATACAGCAGGCGGAGCTGCCCGTTACGGCAGCCAGCCATGACGTCCTGCTGCTGTTCGCGGGTCTGCGTGGAGTTAAGACAGGCCGCCGCCACGCCGTTGGCAAGCAGCTGGTCAACCTGGTCTTTCATCAGCGAGATAAGGGGCGATACCACCACCGTCAGGCCGTTAAGCACCAGCGCGGGTACTTGATAGCAGAGCGATTTCCCGCCGCCGGTCGGCATGACCACCAGACAATCGCGGCCTTCCAGCACGGTTTCAATGATGGTTTCCTGGCCGGGGCGGAACTGCTGGTAGCCAAAGGTTTCATGCAAAACCTGTTTAGCCAGCGACTCCTGATTCAATACTTCCGCCTGCGCCACATTAACCCCATATGCCAGAAATAAAACAGGCGCTATTTTCAGCGCCTGAGAGAGAAACTTCAACGTTTAACGCAAAAACATTCGTGCTGCTTAGAAAATATCGTTCAACATCACGCCCACACCGACGCGGGTCTGGTTGAAGTTGTAATCGATAAGCGACTCGCCGTAACCGCTGTAAACCTGGGTGTAGAGGCGCACGTGTTTGGTCATAGGATAGCTTAAGCCCAGTTCTGCGCCACCGTAGCCGGTGTTCCAGTTGTACTGGCCTTTGGCGCTCAGCACTGCGTCACCGATCTGATAGCCAACCTTAAGCTGATAGTAACCCATATATTTGGTGATATCCGGGTTATCGTCGGTATCGCCCACGACGTACCACGGTTTGACTTCCACCATGAAATTGCCGTTCTGCGCCATCAGGCGTGTATAGGCGCGGTTCCAGCTGCGTGAGGTGGGATCGGAACGGCCGTTGGAATCATGGTTGAAACCGAATTCAACGTCACGCAGGGTCCAGCCGGCAAACTCATAATCGGTTGCGAAGCCGAGGAACAGCTGCGGCTCGTAGTTGGTTTCACGAAACGGCGACGATTCTCCACGGTTAGAGAGCTGCCACCAGGATTTCTGGGTATAAGAGGCACCGAGCACCGAGTTAGGCCCGGCGATGCCGCGCCAGAACGGAAACGCGAGGCTTAGCTGGAACTTCACTTCGTCTTTACGCGCATTATCCGACCAGTTGTAAGAACTTATCGCCTCTTTGTTGAGATCGTTGGTCTGGGTGTAAATGACGTAGTTGGTGTCATACGGATAAAGGGTGAACGGATTGTCATGCTCCTGAAGCAGGTTGGCGATGATACTGCCGCGAACGGCTGGCGCATCGTGCACCTTTTTAACCGTGGCTTCCTGCGCATAGGCTGTGAGGGGCAGCGAAACCGCCGCAATTAACCAACCCAGATACGTCCGCATCGGTGGTGTTCTCCTGCAAAGATATAGAATGAGTGAATAGTTATGTGCCGGACATTCTACATACTTCCGCGCCAACTTCCGCCTGTTCGTTTCTGAAAGTGGAATTCCTTTTTGCAGAAGCATAAAATCAACATTTTATTAACAATAAGGATGCCGTTTCTCATGTCTGCCACGCTTACCGCCGACGAAGCTTTGAAACTTGTGGGCGAGATTTTTGTTTACCACATGCCGTTTAACCGTGCGCTTGGACTGGAGCTGGAGCGTTATGAGAAAGCCTTTGCCCAGCTGAGCTTCAATAATCAGCCGATGATGGTGGGCAACTGGGCGCAAAGCATATTGCACGGCGGCGTGATTGCTTCCGCGCTGGACGTCGCGGCAGGCCTGGTCTGCGTAGGCAGTACGCTGACGCGCCATGACACCATTAACGAGGATGAACTGCGCCAGCGTTTATCGCGCATGGGAACTATCGATTTACGCGTCGATTACCTGCGCCCGGGACGCGGAAACCGCTTCACCTGCACCAGCAGCCTGCTCCGCGCGGGCAACAAAGTGGCCGTCGCCCGCGTCGAGTTACATAACGAAGAACAACTGTATATCGCCAGCGCAACGGCCACTTATATGGTGGGTTGAAACGGCAAAATCGCGTAAAATCGCCTCACTACTTTGTAACGGATTATCCTGATGGATGCTAAACAGACGCGGCAGGGCGTTTTACTCGCCCTTGCCGCTTATTTTATTTGGGGCATCGCGCCTGCTTATTTCAAATTTATCCACTATGTGCCCGCCGATGAGATCCTCACTCACCGCGTGATCTGGTCGTTTTTCTTTATGATCGCGCTGATGAGCGTTAGCCGTCAGTGGTCAGGCGTTAAAACGCTCCTGAAAACGCCGAAGAAGGTCTTTCTGCTGGCGCTGTCTGCCGTACTGATTGGCGGCAACTGGCTGCTGTTTATCTGGGCGGTGAATAACCATCACATGCTCGAAGCCAGCCTCGGCTACTTTATTAACCCGCTGGTGAATATTGTGCTGGGGATGATTTTCCTCGGCGAGCGCTTCCGCCGGATGCAGTGGGTGGCCGTGATTCTGGCCTTCTGCGGCGTGCTGGTTCAGCTCTGGACCTTCGGCTCGCTGCCGGTTATCGCCTTAGGCCTGGCGTTCAGCTTTGCGTTCTACGGGCTGGTACGTAAGAAAATCGCCGTTGAAGCGCAAACCGGTATGCTGTTCGAAACCCTGTGGCTGCTGCCGGTGGCCGCGATTTACCTGTTTGGCATTGCCGACAGCGCCACCAGCCACATGGGCAATAACCCCTGGACGCTTAACGTTCTGCTGATGGCGGCGGGCGTGGTCACCACGATCCCGCTCCTGTGCTTCACCGGCGCAGCAACGCGCCTGCGCCTCTCGACGCTCGGCTTCTTCCAGTACATCGGCCCGACGCTGATGTTCCTGCTGGCGGTGGTGTTTTACGGCGAAGTGCCGGGTGCGGATAAGATGGTGACGTTCGCCTTCATCTGGGTCGCACTGGCGATTTTCGTGGCGGATGCAATTTATACCCAGCGCAGGGTGCGTAAAGGCTTGTAGCGCCTTTTTGCCGGATGGCAGCTGCGCCTTATCCGGCCTACACGTTCTGTAGGCCCGGTAAGCGTAGCGCCACCGGGCGGATTCTCAAAGCCAGTTCTTCCGTTTAAAGTACAGATACGGCGCCAGCCCGGCGAGGATCATAAAGATAATCGCCCCCGGGTAGCCAAAGCTCCACTTGAGCTCCGGCATAAACTCAAAGTTCATCCCATAGCTTGAGGCCACAAGCGTAGGCGGCAGGAACACCACGGATACCACCGAGAAGATCTTGATGATGCGGTTCTGCTCGATGTTGATAAAGCCCATCGCCGCCTGCATCAGGAAGTTGACCTTCTGGAACAGGGATTCGTTGTGCGGCAGAAGGGATTCGATATCGCGCAGGATCTCACGCGCCTGTTCCAGCTGGCCACCCGGCAGGCGCGCTTTACGCACCAAAAAGTTCAGGGCGCGCTGGGTATCCATCAGACACAGGCGCACCTTCCAGCCGATATCCTCCAGCTCCGCGAGCGTTGACAGCGCTTCGTCATATTCATCGCCCTGATGGCCTTCCATGATCACGCGGCTCAGCTTTTCCAGGTCGCTGTAGATGTTTTCAATCTCATCCGCCAGCTGTTCAATTTTGGTTTCGAACAGGTCGAGCAGCAGTTCGTAAGCGTTGCCGTCGACCATCGCCTGGCTGCGGGCGCGCATACGATAAAGACGAAACGCAGGCAGTTCACGCTCGCGCAGGGTAAACAGGCGACCATCGCGGATGGTAAACGCCACGGTGGAGTTCCCCGCGTGATCGTCGGCGTCTTCAAAGAAGAAGAAGGAGTGAATGTGCAGACCGTCTTCGTCTTCAAAAAAACGCGCAGATGCTTCGATATCTTCCAGTTCCGGACGGGTCGCGAGGCTTTGCCCCAGCTCAGATTGTACGCGAAGGCGTTCATCGTCGTCCGGCTCGACCAGATCCACCCATACGGCATCAATGAGGGGCTGTGACTCTTCGGCTTCAAGCCGAGTCAGTCGGTTTTTTTCGAGTTGAAATGCGCTCAACATGACCGGGACTCCCAATGCAAAAAATATCGGACAGTTCGGTGGGCACACAGAAACGATTTGGGTTTCAGACCATTAAACAGCCTGACTCAGCGCGACGGGAATAATGCAGGTCGCTGACAACCACTAAGGCCATCAGCATGAGGAGATAGCCTTAGGAGTTGTTCCTGGATGACAGGGAATTGAGCCAGTATCTACTGGGTGTGTCCAAGGCGAATGTCCTCTTAGCGTAATCGTGCGCGCATGTTACGCCAGCAATAACTGCGGCGTCAACACGCAACGGAACGCGGAAGGGCATTAATTGACCTCCAGCGTATAAGGCTAGCAGATTATTACAAAATAGTGATATTTTTCTGAAAGTTACACAGTTTCCAGCTTCGCATACGCGGCCACCAGCCATTTGATCCCCTGCCCCTGGAACGCCACCTGCAGGCGGCTGTGTTCACCGCTGCCTTCAAGGTTCACAATAGTGCCTTCCCCGAATTTCGAGTGGCGCACGCGCTGGCCCAGCTTGTACCCGGTGTCGTTTTCGGAGATTGGTGCACCCATACGCTGATGGCTGACCGGACGGCTGATGCTGGCGCGCAGGCGTACCTCTTCCACGCACTCTTCCGGCAGTTCACCGATAAAACGCGACGGACGGTGATACACCTCTTTACCGTACAGGCGGCGGGTTTCGGCGTAGGTGAGCGTGAGCTTCTGCATCGCACGCGTCACGCCCACGTAGGCCAGACGACGCTCTTCTTCCAGGCGTCCGCCTTCATCCAGCGACATCTGGCTCGGGAACATCCCCTCTTCCATCCCGACGATAAACACCTGCGGGAACTCCAGGCCTTTCGCGGAGTGCAGGGTCATCAGCTGAACCGCATCCTGCCAGGTGTCCGCCTGCCCTTCGCCCGCTTCCAGCGCGGCGTGGGAGAGGAATGCCTGCAGCGGCATCAGATCTTCGTCTTCTTCGTTGTAGCTGAACTGGCGCGTTGCCGTCACCAGTTCCTCTAAGTTCTCAATACGGGTCTGGCCCTTCTCGCCCTTCTCCTGCTCGTACATCGTTCTCAGGCCGGAGTCTTTAATGACGCGGTCGGTCTGCACGTGCAGCGGCATATCGGCGGTTTCCTGCGCAAGAGCGTCTATCAGCTCAAGGAAGCGTTGCAGCGCGCTGGCCGCACGTCCGGCGAGGGCTTTTTCCTGCAGCAGCTCGCGGCACGCCTGCCACAGCGTAAGCTGACGATCGCGCGATGCCTGACGCACCACGTCCAGCGTGCGATCGCCGATGCCGCGCGTTGGCGTATTGACCACGCGTTCAAACGCTGCGTCGTCGTTACGGTTGGCGATCAGGCGCAGATACGACAGCGCATCTTTAATTTCCTGACGTTCGAAGAATCGCATCCCGCCGTAAATACGGTACGGCATACTCACCTGCAATAGCGCCTCTTCCAGCACGCGCGACTGGGCGTTGCTGCGGTAGAGAATGGCGCACTGCTCCAGCGCGCCGCCGTTGTCCTGCCAGGTCTTGATGCGGTTCACCACGAACCGTGCTTCGTCGAGTTCGTTGAACGCACAGTAAAGTGAGATCGGCTCGCCGTCGACGCCGTCGGTCCACAGCTTTTTGCCCAGACGCCCGTTGTTGTTCTCGATCAGGGCGTTAGCCGCGCTCAGAATGTTGCTGGTTGAACGGTAGTTTTGCTCCAGACGAATGGTTTGCGCACCGGGGAAATCGTTGAGGAAGCGCTGGATGTTTTCCACCTGCGCCCCACGCCAGCCGTAGATAGACTGGTCATCGTCGCCGACGATCATTACTTTGCCGGTATCGCCCGCCAGCAGGCGGATCCACGCGTACTGAATGTTGTTGGTGTCCTGGAATTCATCCACCAGGATATTGGTGAAGCGCTCGCGGTAGTGCTGGAGAATATGCGGCTTGTTAAGCCACAGTTCGTGCGCGCGCAGCAGCAGCTCGGCAAAATCCACCAGACCGGCGCGATCGCACGCTTCCTGATAGGCCTTGTAAACGTTCTGCCAGGTCTGCTCGACCGGGTTGCCAAAGCTCTGGATATGGTGCGGGCGCAGGCCTTCATCTTTCTGGCCGTTGATGTACCACATTGCCTGACGCGGTGGCCACTGCTTCTCGTCAAGATTCATCGCCTTGATCAGGCGCTTCAGCAGGCGCAGTTGGTCTTCACTGTCGAGGATTTGAAAATCCTGCGGCAGGTTAGCGTCCATATGGTGTGCGCGCAGCAGGCGGTGAGCCAGGCCGTGGAAGGTCCCGACCCACATGCCGCCCTGGCTGGTGCCCATCAGCTGTGCGATACGGTGGCGCATCTCCGCTGCCGCTTTGTTGGTGAACGTCACCGCCATAATGGAGTATGGCGAACAGTTTTCCACGCTCTGCAGCCAGGCGATGCGGTGAACCAGCACGCGCGTCTTACCACTGCCCGCTCCAGCCAGAACCAGCATATTGGTGCGCGTTGCGGCTACCGCATCACGCTGTTTGTCATTAAGGCTGTCGAGCAGGTAAGAAACGTCCATTGGCACCGTCACATAATATTCAGGAACAGAGCAAAACGCCCGGTGGCGCTTCGCTTACCGGGCCTCCAACTGCAAAACCCTGGTAATTTATACAGAACAATTGATGATTATATCAGCGTCGTGAGGGATGCCAACCGCGAAATTTCGATGTGCGGCAGAAGACGACCGTCGGACGCGGTCATCAGATCGGCATTTTCCGTCTTCAGGTGATACATGTCGTTGAACGGCTTCGAGCGCCCGTGCGGGCCGGCACGCAGCACGAACTGAAAATACTCTCCAAGCCCAAAGAGTTCGGGCTGGGCATTGCCGTTGGTGATGGCCACCAGCGGCCACTTTTCGGCCAGTTTTGCCAGCGTGTCGTGGGTCTCCTGCGGCACGTCGATGCGGCTGCGCCATTTGGCGAAGTTTGCCATCGAAGCGTCAGCGCCAATCGCCGCGTCGCGCGCGCTCAACCCGGCGTTGAGCATCGCCTGCTCAACCGCACGGCGTCGCCACTCGGTCACGTCGTGGTAAATATCCGGCTCGGTTTCGCGCAGGGACTGGCGCAGCTGCTGGAAGTCTTTGTTCTGCATCGTTTTCAATGCGGGATGGTAGTTTTGCACAAACGCCAGCGACTCCTGCTCGGTGCGCAAAATCACCGGACGGTTGTCATACAGGGTGTCATCAAGGTCGAACGTGAGTGCTGAAATCTGGCCGAGTGGGCGGTAAAAACGCATTATTTCCCCCGTTTGGCGCGTGGATGCGCCGCGTCATACACCGAGGCAAGGTGCTGAAAGTCTAAGTGGGTATAGATTTGTGTGGTCGATAAATTGGCGTGGCCGAGAAGCTCCTGCACGCCGCGCAGATCGCCGCTCGACTCCAGCATGTGGGTCGCAAACGAGTGGCGCAGCTTGTGTGGGTGAACGTGGCTGTTCAGCCCCTGTTTGATGCCCCACTCGGCAAAACGCTTCTGCACGTTACGCGCTGAGATGCGCTTGCCGAGCTTCGACAGGAATAGCGCATTTTCTTCCGCGCCAAACAGTCCACGCAGATCCAGCCAGTGTTCAATCCACGAAACCGCGTTGCGGCCAATCGGCAGGCGGCGCTCTTTGCTGCCTTTGCCCATCACCCACACTTCGCCGGATTCAAGATCGAGGTGTTTCAGGTCGAGGTTAACCAGCTCAGACAAACGCAGCCCGGCACCGTACATCACCTCCAGCATCGCGCGGTCACGCACGGCCAGCGGATCGTTAAGATCGATATCCAGCAGACGATCCACATCATCCACATCGATATTTTTAGGCAGATGGCGCGGGGCTTTTGGCGTGGCGATGCCTTTTGCCGGATTGGCTTTTAAGACGCCCTGGCTGACCAGCCAGTCGAAGAAGCTGCGTAACGCAGAGAGGCGCAGCGCCAGGCTCGCAGGGCTTAACTTTTTTTTACGGCTACGCACCACAAACCCGCGCACCGTCGCGGCGTCACATTGTTGCCAGCTTTTCAGGCCGATTTCATCGGCAATCTGCATGATGGCATCAAGCTGACGCTGATAGTTCAGCAGCGTAACAGGGCTAAGCTGGCGTTCTACACCGAGATAGCGCAAAAAGCACGTGACGTCGGTGGCAAGCAGGGCATTCGTCATATGCGTTCAATCCAGCGCTCCAGCAGCTCGGGCAGCATGAGCGCAATTTCCTGCAGCAGGTGCGTGCCCTGGCCTTGCTCATAGTGATGAGCATCGCGGCTGGTAAACAGGATGACGCCCAGGTCGCCTTCACGGCCCATCAGGGACATCGCCACCGAGCCAATGGCTTTCGCTTCCGGCAGCACCACCAGCAGTTCGGGTCCGTTTAGCGGCCCGAGATAGTGATGTTCATGCCCGAGGCGCTGAATACGTAGCGGTTCAAATGCCTGGCGGCTCAGCGCCAGATGGGTAAACCCGGACGGCGCGCCGATACGCCAGCGATCGGGGAAAAGACGAATCGTTGCGCCCGCCAGACCCAGCTCGCGCGCCCAGCGATGAAAGCGGCTCAGGAACTCATCAAGGCTGTGCGCCGAGGCCAGACGCGCCTGCAGGTTCAACAGCCGATAGAACAGGCTCTCGTTGTTGTTGGCCTGCTCCATGAGCATCGTCATGTTCTCTTCGAGCTGATGGATGTGGTTGCGCGCACGGGCCATATGCCATTCGACCAACGACACCGTACCCCGTACCGGATGTGGCACGCGCATCTGTTCGACGACGCGTGCATTGCGAATAAAGAACTCAGGATTGTTCAGCAGATAATCAACAACAGCGCTGTCGTCCAGCTCCGTCACCGTTTCCTGCAGTTCTTCCCCTGGTTGTTTCATAGATGGATAAACCCGTCATAGACATGTGCCGCCGGGCCTGTCATATACAGTGGCTGACCCGGTCCTTTCCAGGCGATATCAAGACGACCGCCCGGTAATTCCACGCGAACCTCTTCTGCCAGTAACCCCTGCGAGATGCCGACCGCAACCGCCGCACAGGCACCGCTTCCGCAGGCCTGGGTTTCGCCCGCACCGCGTTCGTAAACCCGCAAACGGATGTGCTCGCGCTTCACCACCTGCATAAAACCGATATTGGCCCGCTCAGGAAAACGGTCGTGGCTCTCAAGCACCGGGCCGAGCGTTTCAACCGCAGCGGTTTCGACATCATCCACCTGAATCACGCAGTGCGGGTTACCCATCGAGACGACGCCGCACAATACTGTCTGCTCGGCAGCCCGCATGATATAGGTCTTTTCCGCTTTGTTCGCGCGAAACGGCACGGCGGAAGGCTCGAAGTTTGGCTCGCCCATATTCACGCGCACCAGCTCGTCGTCAGTGACGCTTAACACCATCCGACCGTTTGCCGTGCTGACGCGAATATCGCGTTTGTTGGTCAACCCTTTCAGGCGGACAAAGCGGGCAAAGCAGCGCGCGCCGTTGCCGCACTGTGACACTTCGCTGCCGTCCGCGTTGAAAATGCGATAGTGAAAATCGAGGTCGGGATCGTACGGCGGCTCGACCACCAGCAGCTGATCAAACCCCACGCCCAGATGCCGATCTGCCAGGCGGCGGATCAGCTCCGGGGAGAAAAAGACATTCTGCGTTACCGCGTCGACGACCATAAAATCGTTGCCAAGGCCATGCATTTTAGAGAACTGCATCATCATGCTCCACTGCGCGGGTACAGAACGAAATTGTCAGATATTGACCTGAGTCGGACTGCCATTGTCGCCACGATCGTTCGTATTCGGCGTTGAAGACTCGATGCCACTTTGCACAGGTTTGGTCGGCGGCGGTGCGGTTTTATCCGCAGGCGGGAAGTAAAGCGGCCCTTTCAGCCCGCAGCCGGTCAGGCTGAACAGCGTGATGAGAACAGCAAGCGTTCGGAAGACGTTTTTCATTATAAAGTTGCCCGTAAATTCAAATCTGTTTCTATCATCGCAGGAGAAGACACAAAAGCAAGAGTTTGCCGCTTTCCTGCAACGGGAATTATTTAGCGTTATACTGCCGCCATCACGAAAAACAGGAACAACACCATGAACGACAGTGAATTCCATCGCCTTGCCGACACCCTGTGGATGACCATCGAAGAGCGTCTTGACGACTGGGATGGCGACAGCGATATCGATTGTGAAATCAACGGCGGTATCCTGACCTTAAGCTTTGAGAACGGCAGCAAAATCATTATTAACCGCCAGGAGCCGCTTCACCAGGTCTGGCTGGCGGCCAAACAGGGCGGCTACCATTTCGATCTGAAAGGTGACGAGTGGGTGTGCGACCGCAGCGGCGAAACGTTCTGGGATCTGCTGGAGCAGGCGGCGACGGCGCAGGCGGGTGAGACCGTCAGTTTCAGGTAGTTTTGTTGCCGGGTGGCGGCTGCGCTTACCCGGCCTACGGGTTCGGGCTGTTGTAGGCCCGGTAAGGCGTAGCCGCCACTGGGCTTACGAAATCAGGAGAAATACTGCTGCAACAGCGGCGCGGTATCCTGGTTTGCCGGCACCGGTGTGATAGCCTGGGTGCGGAACGGAATCACCTGCGCGCGCCCGTCCACGTTCACAATCTGGTAGAACTGCGGCAGGTTGAAGTTGATAAAGCTCGAGCCGTAGGTAAAGCGGTCGTGCGAGGATGAATAGAAGCGGCTGACGTCGCGCACCAGCTCCTCTTTACTGCCTTCGCAGTGGTGATACACCTCTGCGCGGTTGGTTTCATCCAGAATATAGATATTGAAACCGGCATCCTCACCTGACTCTTCAAAGAAGAACTGGATAATCCCTTCGCTGGCGAAGCCGTCCACCACCTGCGGCAGTTTGACGTGGTTGGTTTCCACCTGCACCGACAGGCCGTGCAGCTTGTTGTGTGAAATCGCGCCGTAAAACTCAATGGCGTTTTCCAGCTTCTGCACCGACACGTTCAGGCGTTCGAAGAACAGCCCCCACGTCTGGCCCGAAACGCGCAGCGCCTTAAAGCGGCCCGTTTCATGGCGGGTACTGGAGAGGCGCAGTTCGATACATTCAGACACCAGTTGCTGCACCCGGGTACGGATCAAGCCGCGCAGGTGCTGGCTATAGCAGAACACCTCAACGCTGTCCGGCGGCGCGGCGTCCTGGTGCATCTTACCGAGGATCGTTTTCAGCGCTTCAATCATCGCCTGTTCGCCGTTGAAATGCAGGGTACGCACTTCATTCCACGAGTTGCGGTAAAGCAGATCGACGCTGCCGACCAGGCAGTTTTGCTGCTCGCCAAAGCTAAAGACGTCCAGCTTGCGGAAGTCAAAATGCACCACCTGATTGCGGAAGGCCGCCGTCGGGTCGTATTCCAGATTGACGATGATCGCCAGATGGCGAATCTCACACGGGCTGTAGAGCGCTTTTGGCGTCGGCGCAGGCAGGCGCAGCGGGAAGTGGTGCGAAACATCCGCCACCATCTCCTGCAGCTTGGCGAGATCAACCACCTCGTTGCCTTTGATAAACAAGCGGGTGCGCGAGGTCAGCAGGCCGTTAAACCAGGCCCACGCCACCAGCTTGTTCAGGTAACGGTTATATTCCAGCGGCTGATGGCTGATGATGGAGTCCATGCTTGGCGCACGGTTGTACAGGTACCACCCGGTGCGGTTCGCGCGGCCCGGCGGCACATAGATAAAGGTCAGATTAGGTTCTGACAGGTCCGGTGAAATTTGCGGGTTCACCAGGGTGACTTTCCCCGGCAGTGCTTCAAACGCGGCGTACAGTTTACGGGTCAACACCCCGATATCCTGCGGGCTGGCGGAAACGCTGAGGTTGTTACGGCGCGCAAAGCGGATCAGGTTACGGTAGCTTTGCATCATGGCATCGAGCAGTTCGTTGTGCGCTTCACGCACCTGGTCGATTTTCCAGTTGGCGCGGTTGTCGAGCATCGACAGACGCTCTTCGTCCCATCCCCACTCTTTAACTAACTGACTGACCACTTCACGACGCCAGCCGACGCATGCGCGTTCGCGGCTGAGTTTTTCACAGACTTTGAGATAGAAACATCGACGTACCAGGTCAAGGCGCGTGTGGTCGTCGATGGCTTTCAGGTATTCGGTGACGCGTTCGAGCATCATGCAGTAAGCATCCAGCCCGTAGGAGACGATTTCTCCGTCGTGCAGACGCTGTTTGATGTCTTTCGCCAGCAGACGCGGCGTAGGGTATTCCCAGGAATAGGCTTCCAGCAGCAGGGTTTTCAGCACGGCTTTATACGGCGAGTCGATGCTTTTATAGAGCTGCCAGAGGCTTGCGCCGAAGTACTCTTCTGCGGAAAGGGAGCTCAGGCCGCCCAGGTCCAGCCACTCGTTTGGCGTCAGGACACCCTGCGAGTAGAGCGACATCACGTAATCGTCGTAATGCTCTTCTTCATTGCACGGCACCATATTCCACAGAATACGCTTACCGGCCAGGCGAACGGCGGTACGGTAGAACTCATCCAGCAATAAGATGTGCTGCGTGGAGCCGCAGTCTTCACCACCCAGACTGCCGCTTTCATTATGGCGGAAACGGTTTTCATCAATCAGGAAGAAGCTAACTTCCACGCCGAGCGAGGCCGCCCAGCTCTCGAGCAGGCTGCATTTACGCTGCAACAGCTGGCGTTCGTCGTTATCAAGCCAGGCCTGATGACAAACCCAAATATCGAGATCAGACGAACAGCTTTGCCCTACCGATGAGGTACTTCCCATGGAGTAAACGCCGGTAATCGGCAGTTCACCTTTCGGCGATTCCTGCGGCGGCATACCGCGGTAGAGTTCGAGTTCGGTCAGGTAATGCTGTTGGGTTTCATCAGGCGTGAAGAGGCAAATGCCCTGGGGAACGTTACCATCGAGGTAGCCCGGCATCAGCGGATGGTGATAGTGCAATAATGTCGGCAGCAGACTGTAAACCTGTTGGAAAGCAGGTCCCATGGCAGCAAGCGCGCGATCCACACGCAGTTGATTTATGGCATCCAGTCTCTGTTTAAGAGTCTCAATATAGAGGTACAAGACGTATCGCCTGATGTTCCCGGGCGTCACTGGCTATTCCAGAATCGAATAACCGCGGGCCCGCAGTATTTCAAAAAGATAACCGTTACCCTTTTTCGCCCTTATCTTTATGGTGGTACAGACGAAAAAATGGTCTAAAACGTGATCAATTTAACACCTTGCCGGTTGACCGTAAAGAAAGATGCGCTACATACAAGTGTAGCACCGTTCTGTACGTGTAAATTCCTGAATACGGCTGTGGCTGACGCATGCGCAGCCCTGTCCCTCTTCTTACGTCGTCACCGTAAAACTGCCATCCGAGTGTCAACAATGTTAGGATGGTTAGTGATTGATAATGACGGTAACAAGCATGTTAGACAATGTTTTGAGAATTGCCACACGCCAAAGCCCCCTTGCGCTCTGGCAGGCACATTATGTTAAGCAGCGCCTTGAAGCCTGCCATTCCGGATTACGCGTCGAACTGGTGCCAATGGTCACGCGCGGCGATGTGATCCTTGATACACCGCTGGCCAAGGTCGGTGGGAAAGGCTTGTTCGTCAAAGAGCTGGAACTGGCATTGCTTGAAAACCGCGCCGATATCGCCGTGCATTCGATGAAGGATGTGCCCGTTGAGTTCCCGCAAGGGCTGGGGCTGGTGACCATCTGCGAGCGTGACGATCCGCGCGATGCGTTTGTCTCTAACCACTATGATTCGCTTGATGCGATGCCGGTAGGCAGCGTGGTTGGCACGTCCAGTTTACGTCGCCAGTGTCAGCTGGCTGAACGCCGACCGGACCTGGTCATCCGTTCGCTGCGCGGCAACGTTGGCACGCGCCTCGGCAAGCTGGATAACGGCGAATATGATGCGATTATCCTCGCCGTGGCAGGGCTTAAGCGCCTTGACCTGGAATCACGTATCCGCGTGGCGCTGCCGCCCGAGTTTTCCCTTCCGGCCGTGGGCCAGGGTGCCGTGGGCATTGAGTGCCGCCTGGACGATGATCGCACGCGTGCGCTGCTCGCGCCGCTGAACCACGACGACACCGCGATCCGCGTAAAAGCCGAACGCGCAATGAACACCCGCCTCGAAGGGGGATGTCAGGTGCCCATTGGCAGCTATGCTGAATTAAGCAATGGCGAGCTGTGGCTGCGCGCGCTGGTTGGCGCGCCGGACGGCTCGCAGATGGTTCGCGGTGAACGCCGCGGCAAGCCGCAGGACGCCGAGGCGCTTGGCGTGTCGCTGGCAGAAGAGTTGCTCAATAACGGCGCGCGTGAAATTCTGGCCGAGGTCTATAACGGAGAACCCCCAGCATGAGTATTCTTGTCACCCGCCCTTCTCCCGCAGGGGAACAATTAGTGAGCCGTTTGCGCGCACTGGGGCGGGTGGCCTGGAGTTTTCCGCTGATTGAGTTCTCTCCTGGCCGGCAGCTTTCGATGCTTGCCGACCAGCTACATACCCTTCGGGAAGGCGATTTGCTCTTTGCCTTGTCGCAACACGCCGTGGATTTTGCCCATGCGCAGCTGCAACAGCAGCAGCGCGACTGGCCTGCCGCACCGCGCTATTTCGCCATCGGGCGCACCACCGCCCTGGCCCTGCATACCGTTAGTGGAAGCGAAATTCTCTACCCGTTAGATCGGGAAATCAGCGAAGTCTTGCTACAATTACCTGAATTACAAACTATTGTCGGGAAACGTGCGCTGATACTGCGCGGTAATGGCGGGCGTGAACTGCTGGGTGAAACGCTGCGCGCACGCGGGGCTGACGTAACGTTTTGCGAATGCTATCAGCGCTGCGCAAAACATTATGACGGCGCGGAAGAGGCCATGCGCTGGCATACGCGCGGGATTAACACCCTGGTGGTGACCAGCGGTGAAATGCTGCAACAGCTTTGGACACTTATTCCGCAATGGTATCGTGAAAACTGGTTACTCCGCTGTCGGCTTCTGGTCGTCAGTGAGCGTCTGGCGAACCAGGCCCGGGAACTGGGCTGGCAAGATATTCGGATCGCTGATAACGCCGACAACGATGCGCTGCTGCGCGCATTACAACAACTCTCATAATGGG
The DNA here is from genome assembly GCA_000956155.1 of Cotesia vestalis. Lineage (NCBI taxonomy): Eukaryota > Metazoa > Arthropoda > Insecta > Hymenoptera > Braconidae > Cotesia > Cotesia vestalis. The sequence continues at coordinate 94,159 of JZSA01000332.1, read as the reverse complement.
AAGCCATAATGACGGAACACGAAAAATCATCCGCCGTGGTTGAAGAGACCAGGGAAACTGTGGATCTGACCCCACAGCCAGAGACGACTGAAAAGGCCGCTGAGAAGAAAACCGGCAGCAACAAAACCAGCCTCGCGCTGAGCGCCATTGCCATCGCGATAGCGCTGGCCGCAGGCGTAGGCCTGTATGGACTGGTGAAGCAACAAGGCACTCACCAGACGGCGACCAGCGATGCGCTCGTCAGCCAGTTGACCGCGCTGCAAAAAGCACAGGAAGCGCAAAAAACCGAGCTGGAAGGCGTGATCAAACAGCAGGCCACCGCGCTGGCTGATGTCAACAGCAAGCAACAGGCGTTGACTAAACAGCTGGATGAAGTGCAGCAGAAAGTCGCCACCATCTCCGGTACCGATGCGAAAACCTGGCTGCTTTCACAGGCTGACTTCCTGGTGAAGCTGGCCGGGCGTAAGCTCTGGAGCGATCAGGACGTCACCACCGCAGCCGCGCTGCTGAAAAGCGCCGATGCGAGCCTGGCAGACATGAACGACCCAAGCCTTATTACTGCGCGTCGTGCGATTACCGAAGATATCGCCAGCCTCTCCGCCGTTTCACAGGTGGATTATGACGGCATCATCCTGAAGGTTAATCAGCTCTCAAACCAGATTGATAACCTGCAGCTGGCCGATAACAACGACGACGACTCCCCGATGGACTCCGACGGCACGGAGCTGTCCAGCTCGCTCAGCGAATGGCGCGTGAACCTGCAAAAAAGCTGGCAGAACTTTATGGATAGCTTCATTACTATCCGCCGCCGCGATGAAACCGCCGTCCCGCTGCTTGCGCCGAATCAGGATATCTACCTGCGCGAGAACATTCGCTCCCGCCTGCTGGTTGCCGCACAGGCCGTGCCGCGCCATCAGGAAGAGACCTACAAGCAGGCGCTGGACAACGTCTCCACGTGGGTGCGCGCTTACTACAATACTGACGATGCGACTACCACCGCGTTCCTGGAAGACATCGACACGCTGAGCCAGCAGAACATCACTATGAACGTGCCGGACAAACTGTCCAGCCAGCCGATTCTGGAAAAGCTGATGCAAACGCGCGTGCGCAACCTTCTGGCACAGCCGGGCGTTGCGGCTGAACCGAATACCGCCGCGCCTGCCGCCGCGCCAGCGCCTGAAAGCGCACCACAAGGAGAGTGATCATGTTAAAAGTCCTCTTGCTCTTCTTACTGTTGATCGCCGGGATCGTCCTTGGGCCTATGCTGGCGGGACATCAGGGTTACGTCCTGATCCAGACCGACAACTACAACGTTGAAACCAGTGTGACCGGGTTAGTGATCATCCTGATCCTCGGCGTTGTGGTGCTGTTTGCCGTTGAGTGGATCCTGCGCCGTATTTTCCGCACCGGCGCGCATACGCGCGGCTGGTTCGTTGGCCGCAAGCGTCGTCGTGCGCGTAAGCAAACTGAGCAGGCGCTGCTTAAGCTCGCCGAAGGCGATTATCAGCAGGTTGAAAAGCTGATGTCGAAAAACGCCGACCACGCCGAGCAGCCGGTGGTTAACTACCTGCTGGCCGCAGAAGCTGCGCAGCAGCGTGGAGATGAAGCGCGCGCCAACCAGCATCTGGAGCGCGCGTCTGAGCTGTCTCCTAAAGACCCTATTCCGGTTGAGATCACCCGCGTTCGCCTGCAGCTGGCCCGTAATGAAAACCATGCGGCACGCCACGGCGTTGACCGACTGCTGGAAATCACGCCGCGCCACCCGGAAGTGCTGCGCCTTGCTGAACAGGCCTATATCCGTACCGGCGCGTGGGGCTCGCTGCTGGACATCATCCCGTCGATGGCGAAAGCCGACGTCGGCGACGATGAGCATCGTGACGAACTTCAGCGTCTGGCGTGGATTGGCCTGATGGACCAGGCGCGTGCCGACCTGGGCAGCGACGGTCTGAAAACCTGGTGGAAGAATCAGAGCCGCAAAACGCGCCAGCAGATCCCTCTGCAGGTGGCGATGGCGGAACACCTGATTGAGTGTGACGACCACGACACCGCTCAGGAGATCCTCCTCGACGGCCTGAAGCGCCAGTACGACGATCGTCTGGTGATGGTTATCCCGCGCCTGAGAACCAATAACCCAGAGCAAATCGAAAAAGTGTTGCGCCAGCAGATCAAAACCGTGGGCGACCGTCCGCTGCTGTGGAGCACGCTGGGCCAATCGCTGATGAAGCACGGTGAATGGCAGGAAGCGAGCCTGGCCTTCCGCGCGGCGCTGAAACAGCGTCCGGACGCGTTTGACTACGCCTGGCTTGCTGATTCGCTGGATAAACAGCATAAGCCGGAAGAGGCCGCAGCCATGCGGCGCGACGGGCTGCTGCTAACGCTGCAGAATAACGGTACACAGCCGTAATGAAAAAGGAGGCCAGACGGCCTCCTTTTTTTTGCCCATAAAAAAACGCCTGCTATAAAAGCAGGCGTTAAAACAGGTCTGTAAGACAACATATTTGGTGCTTCACTCAACGTTGTGTCCATGGTGTTTGATGAGGCCGAAGCGACATCTGTCAGTGGACGATAAGCACCGTAAACGGCTCTGCGTCATTCCTGAGTTTATGAGGCACGAAGGCGAACATAAGAGATGGAATGAGCATCTACACGTATATTATTGCACGTAACGTGCCAACGTTACACGAAGAACTTTTACATTGCGCAACATTTTAAGATAAAAGGAATTTTCGGCGATAAGGACCATCTTATCGTGCATCCCACACCTGAAAATGAGCTGAAGTGTCGCTCAAAAACGACAGTAATAGCGTCTAAAAAAATTATTCAGTTATTTCATGAGGTTAGTTGTCGCTGAAACGCGACATTCAGACACAGCGCTGTCGGGGAATGGCTACAGGGGAGAATAAACTGATTCACAACTCTTTCAAATAATGGGGTGGCTAATGGGATTCGAACCCACGACAACTGGAATCACAATCCAGGGCTCTACCAACTGAGCTATAGCCACCACTGTATTCTTTCACGCGGTACTGACTACTTCTCAGACCACCGCAGCTCCAGCACCGGGTTAATGGTGCGCCCGACAGGATTCGAACCTGAGACCTCTGCCTCCGGAGGGCAGCGCTCTATCCAGCTGAGCTACGGGCGCTTAGCGCCGTTGCGGGGCTGGATATTACGTACCTCAGTCCCCGCTGTCTAGTGCTTTTTTGAAAAATATGCGCGTTTGGTTATGGTTTGCACATTTTGCCGCTTAAACCTCCACTTTCTGCGTGGTCGCGCGGCGTCCCAGGCCAAAAAGCTTATAAGCAACCGTCACGGCGGCAAGGAAGATAATCCCGACAAACAGCGACATGCGGGTATCTTCATTAAAGTACATCCCGATTAATACGCAAATCAGGAAGGCCATCGTTAAATAGTTCGCATACGGGAACAGAATGGAGCGGAACGGGTGGCTGGCGATCGCCTTTTTATGCGCCTGACGAAAACGCAGCTGGCTAATCAGGATGACAAACCACGGGATCATCCCCGGCAGCACGCTGGCACTGTAGACGTAGACGAACACACGCTGTGGGTTGGGAATAATGTAGTTCAGGCATGAGCCAATCAGCAGGATGCCAATCGAGACCGCTACGCCCGCCACCGGAACACCCGCACGCGACACTTTGCCCATTGCTGCTGGCAGCTGGTTATTTTTAGCCAGCGCGTAAAGCATGCGGCCACAGCTGTACATTCCGCTGTTACAGCCGGACAGCGCCGCGGTCAAAACCACGAAGTTGATGATGCCTGCCGCCGCCGTGATGCCAATCTTCGCGAAGGTTAAGACAAACGGGCTGCCGGTGGTGCCGATTTCGTTCCACGGGAAGATGGTCACGATAACGAAAATCGCGCCCACGTAGAAAATGAGAATACGCCATAACACTTTACCGACCGCGCTACGCAGCGTGACCTGCGGGTTTTTCGCTTCACCCGCAGTGATACCGATAAGCTCAACGCCCTGATACGACGCCACAACGATACACAGCGCCGTCAGGAAGCCTTTCCAGCCCCCGGCGAAGAAACCGCCATGCTCGGTCAGGTTGCTAAAGCCGATCGCGTGTCCGCCGTTGCCAAATCCGAAGAAGATCACCCCGAGACCGACCACAATCATGACGATAATGGTGGTGACTTTGATCATCGCGAACCAAAACTCAATTTCACCGTAAAGCCGCACGGCGGCGAGGTTCGCCAGCGCCACCAGCCCCACAGCGATGAGCGCAGGTATCCACTGCACCATGTCCGGGAACCAGAACTGGACGTAGACCCCTATCGCGGTGATCTCCGAAATGCCTACCGCCATCCACATAAACCAGTACGACCACGCCGTCAGGTAGCCGAAGAACGGACTCATATAACGGTGCGCATAAACGGCGAATGAACCGGTTACCGGCTCCAGAAAGAGCATTTCGCCCATGGAACGCATGATAAAGAAGACGAACAGCCCGGCGATGATATACGCCAGCAGTACGGAAGGGCCAGCCCATTTGAGCGTACTCGCGGAGCCCATAAAGAGGCCGACGCCGATCGTCCCGCCCAGGGCGATCAATTCAATATGTCGAGCTTCCAGCCCACGCTGTAGCTCCGGTTTTTTCTCTGCCATAAATCCTCGGTTGTGTTTGCTGTTTCCCGGCTTTTTGCCGGTTATTATTTTTTAGGGGTACTGAAATACGGGCGAATGGTTTCTCAAAATCGGGCAAATGGCAAACGATGCGTTAAAAAAATGAATGCATTGCACATAAACGCAGCAGTTTTGCAGGGGAGTTGCAGCGCGACCAGCATATCGCGCTACATTTTGATTACATTTTCCCGGTGTAGTGCCAGGAGAGGTAGCGCAGCAGGCGAATCTGTCGTTTGATGCGCGTCGGCTGTGAGAGCAGGCGATACAGCCACTCCAGCCCGAGGTTTTGCCAGACCTTCGGTGCACGCTTAACGTGGCCGGTAAAGACGTCATAGGTGCCGCCAACGCCCATGTACAACGCATTCGGGCAAACCAGACGACAATCGCGCATCAGGATCTCCTGACGCGGAGAGCCCATCGCCACGGTGACGATTTTCGCCCCGCTGTCCCGCACGCGCTCGAACAGCGCCTGCCGATCGTCCGGTTTGAAGTAACCGTCCTGAAGACCCACAATATTAACATTCCACTGGCTGCGCAGCTTCTGCGCCGTCTGGGCGAGCACCTCTGGCTTACCGCCAATCAGGAATACCGGCGTGCCCTCTGCGCCCGCGCGCGCCATCAGCTCTTCCCACAGGTCTGCACCCGCCACGCGCGATACATTAGCACCAGGAAACTTTTTGCGGATGGAGCGAACCACGCTAATACCGTCGGCATATTTAAACTCGGCAGCCTCAATCAGGCTTTTCACTTCCGGGTTATCTTCGACCGCCAGCATTTTTTCTGCGTTAATCGCCACCAGCGTGCCCGATTTCATCTGCCCGTCCGCGAACAGAAAATCCAGCGCATGCTGCATATCACGCCAGCCAATAAGCTGCAGACCGCGCAGCGCGTAGCGTGGCGCGGAGGTTGTATCCGTCATGACAATCCCTACTCAGACTTCCGACAGCGTTGTGCTGCCCCGTGGCTCGCATCTGTGTACCAGCCCTGCACTGTCAAACAACCAGTACAGCAGTTTGGCCAGCAGCAGACAGATACCGAAAACGACCATAAAAAAGACGACGCGTGAGACAAACGAATCCAGCCCCTCACGCGCCAGAACGATCATATTGAAAATGGCACCAAAACAGAAACTGTGCAAAATCGCCGCTTTGTAGCGGTTCGTCTCCTCCAGGCCGCGCACATAGAGCCAGTCAAACCATTTGATTATCAGCCCTACCGCAACCGCCCCTGGCAGAATGAACCAGGTTCCCCCCATCACCACCAGCGAACCAATCAGCGTGGGTGAGATAGCCAGCCCGGAATGGTTATTCAGCACTTCCCAGGTAAAGTAGTTCGCCGTGTTAAGCACTACGCCAGGCCGATCCGGCCACAGCCAGGTCGGAATAAAGACGTAGAAGTCGCGGACAATGGGCGCTAAGCCCTGGAAATCGATTTTGTCGTAGTTCTGCAGCAGCAGCGCCAGGTTTTCCCATGGCGAGAACGTATCGCGCGTCAGGTACAGGAAGGTGTAGAACGCCTCGTCACCGGCCACGTTCAGGCCGTAGCGTTTAAGCGCCAGCCAGAACATCCCGACAATACCGAACACCCCCGCCGCTGCCAGCATCCATAAGGAGATCCAGCCGCGAATGATGCCGATAAACAGGAAGATGGCGAAGGCGATAATGATATTGGCGCGCGTTCCGCCGACGATCATGTAGGTCAAAATGCCGAACGCCACGGTGCTCACGAGGAAGAAAAGCCAGGCTTTGCTGTCCTGGCGGAGAAAAAAGACCACCAGCATCGCCGGGATGAAGAAGTAGAAGAAGCGCTTAAGCGCAACGCCTGACACTTCTGCCGAAAATATCTGGCTGTAGGATTGCAGCTTGAACAGCAGAAAACCGTTGTGCATGAAGAAGATGCCCACGCTCACCAGCGCAATGGTCATCAGCATCACCCACGTCAGGTGCGTCTCTACCCGGTTCATGGTGAATAACGCCCGACGGGGTGCAGTCGCTTTGACCGGGCGCAGGCGCGTTTTATACGTGACGTAATACACCGCGTAGAAACAGGTTGCTGATAACAGCGCCTGAAGCAGGATTTCCGGGGGCGCGACGCCCACATCAAAACGGAAGACCAGAATGCTGGTCAGCGGGAAACCGAAATAGAAGGTCAGCAGAAACAGCAGCGAGAAAAAGACGTTGAAGTTAAAGCGTACGCGACGGAACTCAAACCAGGTCAGCGTGGCGATAAACAGCGTGCTCAGCAGCCAGACCACCAACAAGCCGCTAAATTGCAACTGGCTCATGCGTTATCTCCTGACGCGATACGCAGCGCGCGATGCCACGGCGTGAGGTAGTTCGGGCTGAAGAAGTCGATGGCATTTTTATCCACCAGCGCCAGCTGACGCTGTGCTTCCCGCACCACCTTTTCATTAAGAGTGTCTGTCGTAAACAGTACCGGGATATCTTGTTCCGCCATGTCCTGCCAGAACGGATTCTCGCGGTTGAGCACACACGGGATGCCAGCCTGAATCAGCAGACACAGCGTACCAATCCCCTGCTGACGGGCAAAGATGAAATAGCCTAAATCGCACTTTCTCAACAGCGCAAGATAGTCATCAAACGCCAGCTTATCGCGCAGAATAGTCAGATTTTCAGCGCTAAAGAGCGCGAGACCCTGCTGGCTCACTTCGTCAATATAAGCATCGTTATTGGCCGGGTAGCCCATCGGCACCACGACGTTGACCGTATCACCAAACTGCTGATGTACCGCCCTGAGCGCCGCCACGTGCTCGTTACTGCGATCGCCGGAGTTACCCACCAGGATGGTCAGCTTGCCGTCGCGCACCGTATCGTTTGCCATCGTGTTGAGCGCCGGGTTCATCCGCGTCGGGAAATAGAGCAGTTCACCGCGCACGCCAGGGTGCTGTTTGGCAAAGTAATTGAGATCGCCACGGGTGGCGAATACGCAGCCTACGCGCCCTTGCGCCATGCGGCGCAGCGGATAGAAAAGGCGGAATTTCAACCCACGGGACACTTCGTAGAGATCTGCACCCCAGATATGCCAGCTGCACTGAGAGGGCTTGATCCCGCCGCTCAGCAGCGCCAACCACAGGCCGGTATTAAACTGTCCGTGAAAGAAGAAGCGCTGCTCGCGATCCGCTTTGGCTTTGGCAACCACCGCCTTCGCCAGCGCCGCTTTGTCCGGCCAGAAGGTCATGTTGAGTGCCGGACACGCCGCGCTCAGGCCGCTATCCTGGCCTGCAACCATAAACTCGCGTGCATCGGGCGTGCCGGGTGCCAGTTCATCATTAAAGAACCGCAGAACGGTCTGGTTATGGTGTGGGATATCTGACCCCAGTATGTGAATCAGTGCAGTCATGCGCGTCTACGCCAAAGTAAAAATACGCCGCAACAGGCAGCGAAATAAACGATATAGGTTGCCATATAGGCCTGAGCGGCGCCCAGCGCACCCTGGGTTGGGATCAGCCAGTGAGAGAACGCCGTCAGGAGCGCAAACTGGCTAATCTCTGCCAGGATATACAGCCGCAACGAGGCTTTCGCAATCACCAGATAGCCGAAAACGTAAGCACCCACTTTCAGTACATCACCGATCAGCTGCCACGCGAACAGGTCACGCATGGCGGCAAACTTCGCGGAGAAGAGCAGCCAGATGGCGACATCACGCAAGAGCCAGACGGTGAAACTGGCGGCCGCGACGGCGGGTAACACAAAACGCAGGGAGCGGACAATCTCGCGGGTAATGTCTCTCTTTTCGGTCAGGCGCGATAAGGTTGGCAGCAAATAGACGCTAAAGGAAGCCGTTATAAATTGGAGGTATGCGTCGGAAATACTGCTTACGCCCTGCCAGATACCCACTTCATCCCAGCTGTAGTGCGCTGCGAGGAGGTTTCGCATCATCACGTAGGCCACGGGTAGCGTGACGGACGTAATGAGCGCCATCAGGGTAAATTTCCCAAGCTGGCCAGCCAGTACCTTGTCCCACTGCGGCTTGAGGTAAAGAAGAGGAATATCGCCTCTGCGTATCAGCATAAACGCGGCCGGGATAACCACCAGCGCAGGCACAAGCGCCAGCCCCAGCAGCGCCCCTTCATAGCCACCCAGGCGATAGCAGAAGTAGTAGGCAATCACGCCGATGATGCTGCCGAGGATCAGCGCCAGCGCGTTTCCGGCTGCATCACGGAAGCCCTTCATTAGCGCCAGCAGCAGGTTTGCCCAGGCGATACCCATCTGCACCAGCGCAACCAGGCGTATCAGCCCCTGGAAGTGGGTATGTCCAAACAGGCCCTGACTGATGGGCGCTGCGGCCAGCAAAAATACCGCGGCCAACAGCGTTGAAAAGCCCAGCACCATGGCGGACGAGGTACCCACGACGGTGCGCAATTTATCGGCATCATCATGGTACTGTGCGACGTATTTGGTCACGCCGTTGAATATCCCGGCCCCCGCCAGCACGCCCAGCACCGTCACCAGCTGGCGGAAGTTACCCGCCAGACCGACCCCGGAAGGGCCAAAGGAGACGGCCAGCAGCTTGACGACCAGTAACCCGGCACCAATTTTGACGAGTGTGGACGCAGCGGTCCACATCGATGCTTTTGCCAGAGACATATCAGCCGAAATAACTCAGAAGGGTGTTGATGACCGTACGTTGATTAACTGGCTCAAGATTGTAAAAGAGCGGCAAGCGAAGCAGACGCTCACTTTCTTTGGTGGTGTAACGATCTTCACCGGCAAACACGCCAAACGCTTCACCGGCAGGGCTGGAGTGCAGCGGAATGTAGTGGAACACTGCCAGAATTTCAGCCTCTTTCAGCCAGGCAATCAGGCCGCTGCGATCGTCGTTATCGCGCAGCTTGATGTAGAACATATGGGCATTGTGGACACAATCCGCCGGAATGGTTGGCAGCTCAATGCGCCCCGCTTTAGCCAGTGGCTCCAGCGCGTCGTAATAGGTTTGCCACAGGGAGAGGCGTTGCAGGTTAATGCGCTCTGCCGCCTCGAGCTGCGCCCAAAGATAGGCAGCCTGAAGGTCGGCCATCAGGTAGCTGGAGCCGATATCGCGCCAGGTGTATTTGTCTACCTGCCCACGGAAGAACTGGCTGCGGTTGGTGCCTTTCTCGCGGATCACTTCTGCGCGTTCAACCAGGGCGCGATCGTTAATCAGCGTCGCTCCCCCTTCGCCACCGGCGGTGTAGTTTTTGGTTTCGTGGAAGCTAAAGCAGCCGATATGGCCGATAGTGCCCAACGCACGCCCTTTGTAGGTGGACATCACGCCCTGAGCGGCATCTTCCACCACGAACAGATTATGCTTTTTGGCAATCGCCATGATCGTGTCCATTTCACAGGCCACGCCCGCGTAGTGAACCGGCACAATCACTCGCGTTTTGTCGGTGATCGCCGCTTCGATCAGCGATTCGTCGATGTTCATGGTGTCCGGGCGGACATCGACAAACACAATTTTGGCGCCGCGCAGGACAAACGCGTTCGCCGTGGAGACGAAGGTGTAGCTCGGCATGATCACTTCATCACCGGGCTGGATATCCAGCAGCAGAGCCGACATTTCCAGGGAGGCGGTACAGGACGGCGTCAGCAGCACCTTGGCGCTGTGGAAACGCTGTTCCATCCACTGCTGGCAGCGACGGGTAAAGCCTCCGTCACCGCAGAGCTTGCCGCTGCCCATAGCAGACTGCATGTAGTCGAGTTCCGTACCGACGACGGGGGGGGCGTTAAATGGGATCATCATGTCACCTGTATAGCCAGTAAGCGGTGGCGTCAACGTTGGCCCCGCTCGCAATATAACGTTTCAGCGCGGCGGTGTTGCCCATCTGGGTCGCCACCCGCAGCGTCGAGCATTCCTGTTGCTGCGCGCAGTACAGCGCGGCCTGCATCAGTTTTTCTCCCATGCCGCGCCCGGCAAGCAGCCCGATACGCGCGTCATGCTCATTCAACTTACGCAGCGAGACAAAGCCCTGAATCTGGCCGTCCGCCGCGCGAAAAACCAGACAAACGTGGTCGAATGTGCCTCGGACGGCATTCTCGATCCACTGGGCGTAAAAACGTCCGCTGTCCTGGGGCGCATACCAGGGCGCGCGAAAGCGGCTCCGGGCAAACGCCTGCTCAGCCAGCTGGCGCAGCGCCGGGATATCCCGCTCTGTCGCCACTTCCGCGCCTGGCGAAGCATGGCGGGTGATCGTCAGGGAGAGATCAACCTCGCCTTCGACCAGACGGAAACCGCGCTGCTGAAGCGCGTCCAGCAGGTCGGCGCGGTCCGCCGGGATTTTAGCCTGTACCCGTTCCCAGGCAGCGAAATCTACTTCGGTGAGCGCAGGGGCATTTTCACTCAGACGGACAATCGCCGTGGGAAGCGCAAAAAAGGCGCTTTCCCACTGAAGAGACTCAAGCGCGCCGTAGAGTTCACTCAACGCCAGACACCTTTGGTATCAACCACATACTGCTGGCGCACGGCATCGCCGGCGATCGCTTTAAAATCTTTGTGATCGACCAGCAGCACCAGCACATCCGCCGTTGCCAGCGCGGCGTCTAAGGCGGTCAGCGTGCAGTGTTCCGCCAGTTTTGCCGGCAGCTCATGGATGTTTGGTTCCACCACCAGCGTTTCACCGCTGTGCCATCCGGCAATCATTTCGGCAATTTCCATTGCCGGGCTTTCGCGCAAATCGTCGATGTTTGGCTTGAAGGCCAGGCCGAAGCAGGCGATTTTCAGTTCGCTGGCGCGTTTACCGCTCTCTGCCAGACAGTCTGCCACGGTGGCTTTAACCTGGTTCAGTACCCAGTGCGGTTTACTGTCGTTCACTTCGCGCGCGGTACGGATCAGGCGCGCCTGGTCCGGGTTTTGCGCGACGATAAACCATGGGTCTACCGCGATACAGTGGCCGCCCACGCCCGGACCCGGCTGGAGGATATTCACGCGCGGGTGACGGTTCGCCAGGCTAATCAACTCCCACACGTTAATGCCCTGATCGGCACAAATCAGTGACAGTTCGTTGGCAAAGGCGATGTTGACGTCGCGGAAGCTGTTTTCCGTTAGCTTGCACATCTCGGCGGTGCGGGAGTTGGTCACCACGCATTCGCCTTCAAGGAAAATCTTGTACAGCTCGCTGGCGCGTGCGGAACAGGCGGGCGTCATGCCGCCAATCACGCGGTCGTTTTTAATCAGTTCAACCATGACCTGGCCCGGCAACACGCGCTCCGGGCAGTAGGCGATATTGATATCGGCCTGTTCTCCCGCCTGCTGCGGGAAGCTCAGATCGGGGCGGGCGTCCGCCAGCCACTGCGCCATTTGTTCGGTTGCGCCTACCGGCGAGGTGGATTCCAGAATCACCAGCGCGCCTTTTTTCAGCACCGGCGCAATCGATTTGGCCGCGGCCTCGACGTACGCCATATCAGGCTCATGGTCGCCTTTGAAAGGCGTCGGAACCGCAATCAGATACGCATCTGCCGCAACGGGGATAGTGCTGGCACGCAGGAAGCCGCCATCGACGGCCTCTTTCACCACGCGGTCAAGATCCGGCTCCACAATATGAATTTCGCCACGGTTGATGGTTTCCACCGCGCGCGCATTGATATCCACGCCGACAACCTGCTTTTGACGAGAGGCAAAGGCCGCCGCCGTGGGCAGCCCAATATAACCAAGACCCACGACAGAGATGGTAGTAAAACTCATAGTGATACCCGATTGTGTTTAAGTGCATGCAAAATACGACCACAGGCCTGCCCATCGCCGTACGGGTTATGGGCTTTGCTCATCGCCTGGTACGCTTCTTCATCGTGTAACAGGCGTGTGACCTCTTCGACGATACGCTGCGGATCTGTGCCGACCAGACGTACCGTCCCCGCTTTCACCGCCTCCGGACGCTCCGTGGTTTCTCGCATCACCAGCACCGGTTTGCCAAGCGAAGGCGCTTCTTCCTGAATGCCGCCGGAATCGGTCAGGATCAGCCAGGCGTGGTTCATCAGCCAGACAAACGGCATGTAGTCCTGTGGTTCAATCAGTAAGACATTCTCGACATGGCCCAGAATGCGGTTTACCGGCTCGCTGACGTTAGGGTTGAGGTGCACCGGATAGACAATCTGCACATCTTCATTCTGCGCGGCAATTTCGGCCAGCGCATGGCAGATTTGCTCAAAACCCTGGCCAAAGCTTTCGCGACGGTGGCCCGTCACCAGAATGGTCTTTTTACCGTTATGTAAAAACGGATAGCGCGCGGCGAGCTCGCTCTGGAGGTCTTTGTTCTCCAGCACCCGATCGCGCACCCAAATCAGCGCATCAATGACCGTGTTCCCGGTCACGAAGATTTTGTTATCAGTAATGTTTTCACGCAGCAGATTCTGGCGCGAGTTTTCGGTTGGCGCGAAGTGATACATCGCCAGGTGGCCCGTTAGCGTGCGGTTGGCCTCTTCCGGCCACGGTGAATAGAGATTGCCCGTCCGCAGGCCCGCTTCAACATGCCCGACCGGAATGCGTTGGTAGAATGCCGCCAGGCTGGTCGCCACGGTTGTCGTGGTGTCACCATGCACGAGGACGACGTCAGGCTTGAAGGTTTCCAGAATGGGTTTTAGCTCTTGCAGAATGCGGCAGGTGATCTCCGTCAGCCCTTGCCCCGGCTTCATAATATTGAGGTCGTAGTCCGGAACGATAGAAAAGAGCGTTAAGACCTGATCGAGCATCTCACGGTGCTGGGCAGTCACGCACACTTTCGCTTCAATATCAGGATCTCTGGCCAGCGCATGGACCAGAGGCGCCATCTTGATGGCCTCCGGCCTGGTGCCAAATACGGTAAGTACTTTCACATCGATTCTCTTCGATTAGATGATGAAGGCCGCAGCCTTCATCGTAGACGGCATTCTTAGTATGTGCGACGACGCGTTAACGCCACGCCAGCGCCAGTCAGTGCGCCCACAATCCCCCACATGATCATCAGGAATGCGCGACGCGGACTATCGCGTTTTACAGGTTCTTCAGGCGTTCTCAAATAACGATAGGTCTGAAAACGCGGATCCAGCGTCGGGCCCACGTTCAGGGTATTGAGCATGGCGCGGTTCTGGTCGTAGTCGAGGTCAAAATCAGGGCCAACGGCCTGGAGATTTTCAAGACGCGCCTGGAGCATTGGACGCCCCAGCAGGAACATTTCGGAATCAGGCAGCTCGTCAGCCGGCACATCGGTCTCGCTGCGGGAAATATTGCGCTGTTCGGCAATTTTCAGCGCCTGCTCAAGGTTATGGACGCGGCGGGTGAAAATGGCTTTTGACACCTCTTCCTGACGTTTAACCTGCGCCTTCATCTGGATGGTGCGCGCCGCCCATGCGCCTTTCAGCTCATCGTTAAGATGGCTCGCCGCACGCTGGCTGGCGAAAGCGACGTACTGACGAAGCAGGTTATTGGCGTCCGGCGCGGTTTCCGCAATCAGCTTCACGCTGTCGTTAACGTTACGCAGGATATCGCCCGGCATAAACTGGATATTGTTGATCATGTCATCCAGCAGCGCGGCATCGGCCTTGCTGTTGCCCACCATGCGTTGCTTGTAGTAATCGGTCTGGGACCAGAAATCACGACGCGTATCCCAGGAGGCCAGCTGCATGACAAACTCTTTGTAGGCTTCATCCATAACGGACGTCTGATCCGGCGTGGCCAGGTTCGCTTTGATATCCAGATTGCGCAGGAACTGCTGCTGGGAATAGAACCCGCCGAGCATGTTAACCGTTGGTTTGTCGGTGATCGCCGTGGCGCTCCACTCCTGCTTTGCAAAGAAGGTGTAGGCCAGCGCTAACAGTGCGAACCCAAGCGCCATCCCCGCAATCCAGAATTTGCCTGCCCATAACACGCGAAACAAACCACGAATATCCAGTTCATTCTCAGTTACCACTGATTTCGCTCCCGCCAACGGTTGAGTCATCATAGTCCCGATTTTATTTAGTTAATGTTGTGTTTTTGCCACTGTTCCTGCGCATCCTGCGTTTGACGCGTTTAATGAATCGCGCGACTTTCCATGCGCGTTTGATGCAGTAACCGTACAGGAAAAATGCTAGCAAGAATAATACCAACATTACCCACTCAGGGATAAAGTGAGCATATTCTGCCGCAACGCCAATCCCGGCGAGAATAGCGGCCGCCAGGGTGATCAGGACAAATGCCTGACGGGAAGTAAACCCGGCGCGCATGATCAGATGATGAATGTGTTGACGGTCCGGAGAGAAAGGACTCATCCCTTTGCGCAGGCGGCGATACATAATTGCCACCATGTCCATCAGCGGAATGGCAATAATCCACAGCGCGGTGACAGGGCTAATCGGGTGAGTTTTACCCTGCGTGGTTTCCAGCAGGATCCAGATAACGGTGAAGCCAATCAGGGTACTGCCCGCATCGCCCATAAACACTTTATAGCGACGGCCCAGCACACCCAGGTTAAGGCAGATATAAGGCAGGATCGCGGCAATCATGGCGAAGCACCACATTGAGAGGCTGTACTGGCCATCAAACCACAAAATAATGCCGATGGCGGCGAACGACACGGAAGACAGCCCGCCGAGCAGCCCATCGATACCATCGACCATATTGAATGCGTTTATCGCGGCCCAAACGGCAAAGAGCGTCAGGAAGAAACCAAATGGGCCCAGCACTAACTCCCAGGGACCAAAGACGTAGCCGAGGCTTCTCAGATAAAGGCCGCCCACGACCATCATGATTATACCGATGGCCGCCTGCACGGTGGCGCGAAACTTCACGCTGATATCAAATCGGTCGTCAAGCGCCCCGACTAACACTAATACACCCGCACATGCCAGGTAGAGCGCAGCATGCGGAATGTAATAATCCGCGATACCAAACGTGAAGCAGATACCCGCGTAAACTGAGATGCCCCCAACCAACGGAATGAGGCCCTGATGGCGTTTACGAAAATTCGGTTTGTCCACCAACCCTATTCTTTTTGCTACCTTGCGCGCAATAAACAAAAAACAGGTTGTGAATAAAAAAATACTGATCAGCTCAGTAACTGCAGTGAGTAGATTCACAATGGATTGCTCTCAACAAATGTTAGTCCCGGAAGTATAACCATGAAGCCTCTGCCTCAGAAGGATTAAAGGCGGCCTCTTACCATTCCCTTTGTATATTTTTCAATCAATTATTTCTTTGGCTGTGCAAAACGTCTCATTTTCGCACCGACAGGTCAAAATTGGGAGTCAGTGGTAATAGCGTATAGTCCATAAAAGAAAAACGCCACGTAAAAACGTGGCGTTTGCTGGGAATATTTACGTTACGAGCGTTTCATCATATCGAAGAAATCGTCGTTAGTTTTGGTCATCGCCAGCTTATTAATGAGGAATTCCATTGCGTCGATTTCGCCCATTGGGTGAATGATTTTGCGCAGGATCCACATTTTCTGCAGCTCTTCCTGAGTGGTGAGCAGCTCTTCTTTACGGGTACCGGAACGGTTGTAGTCGATAGCCGGGAAGACGCGTTTTTCCGCGATTTTACGAGAAAGGTGCAGTTCCATGTTACCTGTACCTTTAAATTCTTCGTAAATCACTTCATCCATCTTAGAACCGGTGTCGATCAGCGCGGTTGCGATGATGGTCAGGCTGCCGCCCTCTTCCACGTTACGTGCCGCACCGAAGAAACGCTTCGGACGGTGCAGGGCGTTCGCATCCACACCACCGGTCAGCACTTTACCGGAAGCCGGTACGACGGTGTTGTACGCACGCGCCAGACGGGTGATGGAGTCGAGCAGGATGATCACGTCTTTCTTGTGCTCAACCAGGCGTTTCGCCTTCTCGATAACCATTTCTGCAACCTGAACGTGGCGAGATGCTGGTTCGTCAAAGGTAGAAGCCACAACTTCGCCTTTCACCAGACGCTGCATCTCGGTCACTTCTTCCGGACGTTCGTCAATCAGCAGCACCATCAGTACGCAGTCCGGGTGATTGTAAGCAATGCTCTGCGCAATGTTCTGCAGCAGCATGGTTTTACCCGCTTTTGGCGGCGCGACAATCAGGCCACGCTGGCCACGGCCAATTGGTGAGGCCAGATCCAGTACACGCGCCGTTAAGTCTTCGGTTGAACCGTTACCACGTTCCATGCGCAGGCGAGAGTTCGCGTGCAGCGGCGTTAAGTTCTCGAAGAGGATCTTGTTACGCGAGTTTTCAGGCTTGTCGTAGTTAACTTCATTCACTTTCAACAGCGCAAAGTAACGTTCACCCTCTTTTGGAGGACGAATCTTACCTGAAATGGTGTCACCAGTGCGGAGGTTGAAACGGCGGATTTGGCTAGGGGATACGTAGATGTCGTCAGGGCCGGCGAGGTAGGAGCTGTCTGCAGAGCGGAGGAAACCAAATCCGTCTTGCAATATCTCCAGCACACCGTCGCCAAAGATATCTTCGCCACTCTTAGCGTGCTGCTTCAGGATGGCGAAAATGATGTCCTGCTTGCGCATACGAGCCTGGTTTTCCAGCCCCATATTTTCGCCGAGAGTGATCAGCTCAGAAACCGGCGTGTTCTTTAATTCGGTAAGATTCATAATGGTGTGGGTTCTTAAACTCGGGGTGATTCTCGAACTTAATAATGTGAATGGTATGGCAGGGTCATCCATGCCTGTTTAGCGGCCATCAACTCATGTCTGTACGCTGTCTGGTCACAGGGAAAGAACGCAGAACTGAAACGACAAGACGGATTGAGTGACAAGCCCGGAATTTAGCAACTTCACGCACTGTTTGTGTCAACAACGGGAAGTATCGGGTAAAACAAGATTCAAACAACAGATATGTTTAAAACGAAGTCATAGCTAACTTAGCACGACTAAAGCCGGGCGTCCAGAGATCCACACAATATTAGGCGCTCTGGACGCGCAGCCGAGAAACCTTACGCCAGGTTGGCGTCCAGGAACTCTTTCAGCTGACCTTTGGACAGTGCGCCCACTTTGGTCGCCGCCACTTCACCGTTTTTGAACAGCAGCAGGGTTGGAATGCCGCGGATGCCGTATTTCGGCGCGGTACCCGGGTTCTGGTCGATGTTCAGCTTGGCAACGGTCAGTTTGCCCTGATACTCGTCAGCGATCTCATCCAGAATCGGGGCGATCATTTTGCAAGGACCACACCATTCAGCCCAGAAATCGACGAGGATCAGCCCGTCAGCCTTAAGTACGTCCGTGTCAAAACTGTCGTCAGTCAGGTGAATAATTTTATCGCTCATATATAACTCCACAGGAATAAGCCTGGTACGTTGGTTTCGCCCGCATCAACGACGTGTTGATGTCGCAATAACCAACTAAAGGTTGACTTTATTTCACCGGATACGCTTTCGTAAAGCAATAGTAAGCTGATATTCTACCACACTATGAGCAAAACACATTTAACAGAACAGAAGTTTTCCGACTTCGCCCTGCACCCAAAGGTGATCGAAGCCCTTGAAACTAAAGGGTTTCATAACTGCACGCCTATTCAGGCTCTCGCCCTGCCGCTGACGCTGGCCGGTCGCGATGTTGCGGGGCAGGCGCA
The DNA here is from genome assembly GCA_000956155.1 of Cotesia vestalis. Taxonomy (NCBI): domain Eukaryota; kingdom Metazoa; phylum Arthropoda; class Insecta; order Hymenoptera; family Braconidae; genus Cotesia; species Cotesia vestalis. The sequence continues at coordinate 76,003 of JZSA01000332.1, read as the reverse complement.
AACCGGTACTGGCAAAACGATGGCGTTCTTAACGTCAACGTTTCATTATTTACTTTCTCATCCCGCAATTGCAGACCGCAAAGTTAACCAGCCGCGCGCGCTCATTATGGCTCCGACGCGAGAACTGGCGGTACAGATCCACGCAGATGCGGAACCGCTGGCACAGGCTACCGGCCTGAAGCTTGGCCTTGCCTACGGCGGCGACGGCTACGATAAACAGCTGAAAGTGCTGGAAAGCGGCGTAGATATCCTCATTGGTACTACCGGTCGTCTTATCGACTACGCCAAACAGAACCACATCAACCTCGGCGCAATTCAGGTTGTGGTGCTGGATGAAGCGGACCGTATGTACGATCTGGGCTTCATTAAAGATATCCGTTGGTTGTTCCGTCGCATGCCTGCGGCAAACCAGCGCCTGAACATGCTGTTCTCCGCGACCCTTTCTTATCGCGTACGCGAGCTGGCGTTCGAGCAAATGAACAACGCCGAATATGTCGAAGTGGAACCGGAACAGAAAACGGGCCACCGTATTAAAGAAGAGCTTTTCTATCCTTCTAATGAAGAGAAAATGCGTCTGCTGCAAACGCTGATTGAAGAAGAGTGGCCAGATCGCGCCATTATCTTCGCCAATACCAAGCACCGCTGTGAAGATATCTGGGGCCACCTGGCTGCAGACGGTCACCGCGTTGGCCTGTTGACCGGCGACGTTGCGCAGAAAAAACGCCTGCGTATTCTCGAAGAATTTACCCGTGGCGATCTCGATATTCTGGTCGCTACCGACGTTGCCGCACGCGGCCTGCACATCCCAGCCGTGACGCACGTCTTTAACTATGACCTGCCGGACGATTGCGAAGATTACGTTCACCGTATCGGTCGTACCGGTCGTGCTGGCGCAAGCGGTCACTCCATTAGCCTGGCGTGCGAAGAGTATGCGCTGAATCTCCCGGCGATTGAGACCTATATCGGTCACTCTATCCCGCAGAGCAAGTACAACCCGGATGCGCTGTTAAGCGAACTGCCGCCGCCGAAGCGCCTGACCCGCGCCCGTCCAGGCAACGGTCCGCGTCGTTCTGGCGCACCGCGTAATCGTCGTCGTTCAGGTTAAGAAATTATGCCATACACAAAATCATTCATGATGCATCAAGGCGGCAAGTCTGCGAATCTCCTGGAGCTTACTTCAGTAAGTGACAGGTGTGAGCTGGCGCAGCCAACGATGAGGCAGCGTGAAGGATGAAGTGTATGAGTTCTACCTCGCTCTATGCAGCTATTGATCTCGGTTCGAATAGTTTTCATATGCTGGTTGTGCGCGAGGTAGCGGGAAGCATACAAACGCTCACCCGCATCAAGCGCAAGGTCCGTCTCGCGGCGGGCCTGAGCAGCGATAACCATCTCTCTGCTGAAGCCATGGAACGTGGCTGGCAGTGTCTGCGTCTCTTTGCTGAACGTCTGCAGGATATCCCGCACGCGCAAATCCGCGTTGTCGCGACGGCAACGCTTCGCCTGGCGGTGAACGCCGTGGATTTTATTGCCAAAGCGCAGGAGATCCTCGGCTGTCCGGTGCAGGTTATTAGCGGTGAAGAAGAAGCTCGCCTGATTTATCAGGGTGTGGCCCATACGACCGGCGGCGACGATCGCCGTCTGGTGGTGGATATCGGCGGTGCCAGTACCGAACTGGTCACCGGCACGGGCGCGCAGGCCACCTCGCTTTTCAGCCTGTCGATGGGCTGCGTCACCTGGCTTGAACGCTACTTTACCGATCGCAATCTCGCAAAAGAGAACTTCGACGAGGCTGAAAACGCCGCCCGTGAAGTGCTGCGCCCGGTGATGGAAGAGCTGCGCTATCACGGCTGGAAAGTCTGCGTGGGTGCCTCGGGTACCGTGCAGGCGTTGCAGGAAATCATGATGGCTCAGGGGATGGACGAGCGGATCACGCTTGCCAAACTCCAGCAGCTCAAACAGCGAGCTATCCAGTGCGGTCGCCTTGAAGAGCTCGAAATTGAAGGTCTGACGCTCGAACGCGCGCTGGTCTTCCCGAGCGGGCTGGCTATTCTGATCGCCATTTTCACCGAGCTGAACATCCAGTGTATGACGCTGGCCGGCGGCGCACTGCGTGAAGGGCTGGTCTACGGGATGCTGCACCTGTCCGTCGATCAGGATATTCGCAGCCGTACGCTTCGCAACGTGCAGCGCCGCTTTATCGTTGATGCCGAGCAGGCCGGTCGCGTGGCGCAGCTGGCCTCGCTTTTTGCCGATCGGGTAAATCAGAGCTGGGATATTGAACCGTTAAGCCGCGAACTGCTGCTCAGCGCCTGCGCGCTGCATGAGATTGGGCTGAGCGTTGAGTACAAGCAGGCACCGCTGCATGCTGCCTGGCTGGTGCGTAACCTGGATTTGCCGGGCTTTACCCCCGCGCAGAAAAAACTTCTGGCGACGCTGCTACTGAACCAGACAAACGCCGTCGATCTCTCCTCGCTCCACCAGCAAAACGCCGTTCCGCCGCGCGTGGCAGAACATCTTTGCCGCTTGCTGCGTCTGGCGATCCTGTTTGCCAGCCGCCGTCGTGATGATGTGCTTCCCGCCACTACGCTTGACGTTGAAGATGAAAAACTGATCCTGACGCTGCCGGAAAAATGGCTGGATAATCATCCGCTGGGTGCAGAGCTGATTGAACAGGAGTGCCAGTGGCAGAGCTACGTTCACTGGGTGCTTGAGGTTAAGTAAGGTTATCGAACGTTGCCGGGCGGCACTGTGCTTGCCCGGCCTACCATTCTCCCGGCTTCATCCCTTCTCTTTGGCTTTCGCCAGCATGGCGCGGATATTCGCCACGTTAGCCTGACCTTTATGCATTCGCTCTTCAGCCGTGATGACCTTGCGCTCCTGCTCCCAGATCAGGTCATCCTGCGGCAGCTCCAGCAGGAAACGGCTCGGTTCCGGGCGGACAAGCTCGCCGTACTGCCGGCGCTCTTTGCACAGGGTAAAGACCAGCTCTTTCTGAGCACGCGTAATGCCCACGTAGGCCAGCCGACGTTCTTCATCGACGTTATCTTCGTCAATGCTGCTCTGGTGCGGCAGTAACCCCTCTTCCATCCCCACCAGATAAACATACGGGAACTCCAGCCCTTTAGAGGCGTGCAGCGTCATCAGTTGAACCTGATCGGCCTCCTCTTCGCTCTCGCCGCGCTCCATCATATCGCGCAGCGTAAAGCGGGTGACCACCTGCGTCAGGGTCATCGGCTCGTCAATCTCAGAGCCTTCCAGCATTTCCGTCATCCAGCTGAACAGCTGGTTGACGTTTTTCATCCGCATCTCTGCTGCCTTCGGGCTGGCGGACGTTTCATAGAGCCAGGACTCGTAATCAATACCGTGGATCAGATCGCGCACTGCGGCGACGGGTTCGCGTTCCGCCAGCCGCTGCACCTCGCCAAGCCAGTGGGTAAAGCGGGTTAAGTTGTCGTAGCCGCGCCCGGTGAGCGTCTGGCTCAGGCCCATATCGAAGCTGGCGGTAAACATACTTTTACTGCGCGTCATCGCCCATTCGCCGAGTTTTTGCAGCGTTGCCGGGCCGATTTCGCGCTTCGGCGTGTTCACGATACGCAGGAAGGCGCTGTCGTCATCCGGGTTGGTCAGCACGCGCAGATAGGCCAGCAGGTCTTTGATTTCCGGGCGGGAGAAGAACGAGGTGCCGCCCGAGATTTTGTACGGAATGCGGTTCTGCATCAGCATCTTTTCAAAGACGCGGGACTGGTGGTTGCCGCGATAGAGGATCGCGTAGTCCTTATATTCGGTTTTATTCACGAAGTGATGGGCGATCAGCTCGCCGGTGACGCGCTCCGCTTCATGCTCTTCATTGTTGGCACTGAGCACCTTCAGCTCCGTGCCGTAGCCCAGCTCGGAGAAGAGACGCTTTTCAAACACGTGCGGGTTATTGGCGATCAGAATGTTTGCCGCCTTCAGGATGCGCCCGGACGAACGGTAGTTCTGCTCCAGCTTAATCACCTGCAGCGCCGGAAAATCTTTGCTCAGCAGCACCAGGTTTTGCGGACGTGCGCCGCGCCAGGAGTAGATAGACTGATCGTCATCGCCCACGACGGTAAAACGCGCCCGCTGCCCGACCAACAGCTTCACCAGCTCGTACTGGCTGGTGTTGGTATCCTGATATTCATCCACCAGCAGGTAGCGGATTTTATTCTGCCAGCGCTCGCGTACCTCTTCATTGCGCTGCAACAGCAGCGTAGGCAGCAGGATCAGATCGTCGAAATCCAGTACGTTACAGGCTTTCATGTGCGCATCGTACAGACCGTAGCAGTGCGCGAAAATGAGATCCCGTTCGCCTTTGGCGATCGCCGCTGCCTGCGATGGCGTCATCAGATCGTTTTTCCAGTTGGAGATCGTCGAGATCAGCTGCTGGAGAACGGTTTTGTCATCCTCGATCAGCCCTTCGGTCAACTCTTTGAGCAAGGCCACCTGATCGGTGTCATCGAAGAGCGAGAAATTAGACTTCATTCCCAGCGCCGCATACTCGCGCTTGATGATGTCCAGCCCCAGCGTGTGGAAGGTGGAGATCATCAGGCCGCGCGCCTCTTTGCGCCCCAGCGTCTGGCCTACGCGCTCTTTCATCTCGCGTGCCGCTTTATTGGTAAAAGTCACCGCCGCGATATGCCGCGCCTGATAGCCACAGCCACGGATAAGATGGGCAATTTTATTGGTGATGACGCGGGTTTTACCGGATCCCGCCCCCGCCAGCACCAGGCAGGGTCCGGTGACAAATTCGACGGCTTGTTGTTGTCCGGGGTTTAAACGCATAAGGATCGCTCAATGAAAGTCGGGAGAGGAGGAAAAACGCGTGGTAGTATACCGAGCGTAAACTCGTTGACTCAAGGCACGATCATGGCAAAAACAGCAGCAGCACTGCATATCCTTGTTAAAGAAGAGAAACTGGCACAGGATCTTCTTGAACAGCTTAAAAACGGCGCCGACTTCGGCAAGCTGGCAAAGAAACACTCGATTTGTCCGTCAGGCAAACGCGGCGGCGACCTGGGTGAATTCCGTCAGGGCCAGATGGTTCCGGCGTTCGATAAAGTGGTTTTCTCCTGCCCGGTGCTGGAGCCTACGGGTCCACTGCACACGCAGTTTGGCTACCACGTCATTAAAGTGTTGTATCGCAAATAAAAAGCCGGGTGGCGACTGCGCCTTACCCGGCCTGCATTTTACGTTTTTGTAGGTCGGGTAAGCGAAGCGCCACCCGACAAGAGGGTTAACCCGCTACCGCAATACGCTTCATATCGGTCATGTAGCCGCGCAGCTTCTGGCCCACTTTCTCGATCTCGTGGCTACGAATGGCTTCGTTCACGTCGCGCAGCTGTGCGTTATCTACCGCGCCTTCCGCAATCGCTTTGCCCAGATCGCCCGCCTGCAGGGTGGTCATGAACTCTTTCAGCAGCGGTACGCAGGCGTAAGAGAACAGGTAGTTACCGTATTCAGCGGTATCCGAGATAACCACGTTCATTTCATACAGACGCTTACGGGCGATGGTGTTCGCGATCAGCGGCAGCTCGTGCAGTGATTCGTAGTACGCAGACTCTTCGATGATGCCGGAATCCACCATGGTTTCAAACGCCAGCTCAACGCCCGCTTTCACCATCGCGATCATCAGAACGCCTTTATCGAAGTACTCCTGCTCGCTGATTTTGCCGTCAAACTGCGGGGCGGTTTCAAAGGCGGTTTTACCGGTCTCTTCACGCCAGGTCAGCAGGTTTTTATCGTCGTTCGCCCAGTCGGCCATCATACCGGAAGAGAACTCACCGGAGATGATGTCGTCCATATGTTTCTGGAACAGCGGAGCCATGATGGTTTTCAGCTGTTCAGACAGCGCATAAGCACGCAGTTTTGCCGGGTTGGACAGACGATCCATCATCAGCGTGATACCGCCCTGCTTCAGCGCTTCGGTGATGGTTTCCCAGCCGAACTGAATCAGTTTTTCGGCGTATGCCGGGTCCGTGCCCTCTTCCACCAGCTTGTCGAAGCACAGCAGAGAACCGGCCTGCAGCATACCGCACAGAATGGTCTGCTCACCCATCAGGTCAGATTTCACTTCTGCAACGAAGGAGGATTCCAGCACGCCCGCACGGTGGCCGCCAGTGGCCGCTGCCCATGCTTTGGCAATCGCCATGCCTTCGCCTTTCGGATCGTTCTCCGGGTGAACCGCGATCAGCGTCGGTACGCCGAAGCCACGTTTGTACTCTTCACGCACTTCGGTACCCGGGCACTTCGGTGCCACCATCACGACGGTGATGTCTTTGCGGATCTGCTCGCCCACTTCCACGATGTTGAAGCCGTGGGAGTAACCCAGCGCCGCGCCATCTTTCATCAGCGGCTGAACGGCACGCACCACGTCAGAGTGCTGTTTGTCTGGCGTCAGGTTAACCACCAGATCCGCCTGCGGGATCAGATCTTCATACGTGCCCACTTTGAAGCCGTTTTCGGTTGCTTTACGCCAGGACGCGCGCTTTTCGGCAATCGCTTCTTTGCGCAGGGCGTAGGAGATATCCAGACCGGAGTCACGCATGTTCAGCCCCTGGTTCAGGCCCTGTGCGCCACAGCCGACGATGACCACTTTTTTACCCTGAAGGTAGCTCGCGCCATCGGCAAATTCTTCGCGCCCCATAAAGCGGCATTTGCCCAGCTGCGCCAGCTGCTGGCGCAAGTTCAGTGTATTAAAGTAGTTAGCCATGGGTGATACCTCGTGATGTTGTGTGTCTTATTGTTCGGTTCGCCTTTCAGCGAGAATGTACCCACATTACAACAGGAAATTTATTGCGGAAATTGATATATTCACAACGTCACGTTGCAGTATTTGCAATGTAAATCGGGGGATGGGTATTCATGGATTTACGCGATCTGAAAATGTTCCTGCACCTGGCGGAAAGCCGTCACTTTGGCCGCAGCGCCCGCGCGATGCACGTCAGTCCTTCCACGCTGTCGCGCCAGATCCAGCGGCTTGAGGAAGACCTCGGCCAGCCCCTGTTTGTCCGCGATAACCGCACCGTCACTCTCACCGAAGCCGGGGAAGAGCTGCGCGTGTTTGCCCAGCAAACGCTGCTGCAGTACCAACAGCTGCGACACACTATCGACCAGCAGGGGCCGTCTCTTTCCGGGGAGCTTCACATATTCTGTTCGGTAACCGCCGCCTATAGCCACCTGCCACCGATCCTTGACCGATTCCGCGCGGAGCATCCGTCGGTGGAAATTAAGCTCACGACGGGTGATGCTGCCGACGCAATGGAAAAAGTGATGACGGGCGAAGCCGATCTGGCCATTGCGGGCAAACCGGAAACCCTGCCGGGCGCAGTGGCGTTCTCCATGCTCGAGAACCTGGCCGTGGTGTTGATTGCCCCCGCGCTGCCCTGCCCGGTGCGTAATCAGGTGTCGGTGGAAAAACCGGACTGGTCAACGGTGCCGTTTATCATGGCCGATCAGGGGCCGGTGCGCCGCCGCATTGAGCTGTGGTTCCGTCGTCAGAAGATCAGCAACCCGTCAATCTACGCGACGGTTGGTGGGCATGAGGCGATGGTTTCGATGGTGGCGCTGGGCTGCGGCGTGGCGCTGCTCCCGGAAGTGGTGCTGGAGAACAGCCCGGAACCGGTGCGCAACCGCGTGATGATTCTGGAGCGCAGCGACGAGAAAACGCCGTTCGAGCTTGGCGTGTGCGCACAAAAAAAGCGGCTGCATGAGCCGCTTATTGATGCATTCTGGAAGATACTGCCGAATCACTAAAGCCGGGTGGCGCTACGCTGACCCGACCTACGCTCCGCTTACCCTGCGAGGAAGAACCTGAACGCCGGGTTGTGCGTTTCGTCGTGACACTCATAGCCCAGCTCGTTCAGCCGCGTTTCGAAATCCGGTTCGTGCTCGCCCAGCTCGAACGCCGCCAGCACGCGACCGTAGTCGGTGCCGTGGCTGCGGTAGTGGAACAGGGAGATGTTCCAGTGCGTGCCCAGCGTGTGCAGGAACTTGAGCAATGCGCCCGGCGATTCCGGAAACTCGAAGCTGAACAGGCGTTCCCGCAGCGGCTTGGACGGACGTCCGCCGACCATGTAGCGCACGTGCAGCTTCGCCATTTCATCGTCGGACAGATCCACCACGCTATATCCCCCCTCGTGCAGCAGGCTGAGGATCTCTTTTCGTTCTTCCAGGCCACGGCTCAGGCGCACGCCAACAAAAATACAGGCGTCTTTGGCATCGGCAAAACGGTAGTTGAACTCCGTCACCGCCCGGCCGCCCAGCAGCTGGCAAAACTTCAGGAAGCTGCCTTTCTCCTCCGGAATGGTCACCGCCAGCAACGCTTCACGCTGCTCGCCCAGCTCGCAGCGCTCGGATACGTAGCGCAGACCGTGGAAGTTCACGTTGGCTCCGGAAAGCACGTGCGCCAGACGCTCGCCGCGAATGTTGTGCTGGGCGATGTATTTTTTCATTCCCGCCAGCGCCAGCGCGCCGGAAGGCTCCGCCACGGCGCGAACGTCCTCAAACAGATCTTTCATCGCCGCGCAGATAGCATCGCTATCAACCGTGACGATATCGTCGAGATATTCCTGGCAGAGACGGAACGTTTCATCGCCAATGCGTTTGACGGCCACGCCCTCGGCAAACAGCCCGACGCGCGGCAGATCCACCGGATGCCCGGCGTCCAGCGCCGCTTTCAGGCAGGCTGAGTCTTCCGCTTCAACGGCGATGACTTTGATCTGCGGCATCAGCTGTTTGATCAGCACGGCCACGCCCGCCGCCAGACCGCCGCCACCCACCGGCACGAACACGCGGTCAAGATGGGCATCCTGCTGGAGCAACTCCAGCGCCAGCGTGCCCTGCCCGGCGATAACCATCGGGTGATCGAACGGCGGCACCCAGGTAAACCCCTGCTGCTGCGCCAGTTCAATCGCTTTGGCCTTGGCTTCGTCAAAATTAGCGCCGTGGAGCAGCACCTCACCACCGAAACCGCGCACCGCGTCGACTTTGATATCCGCCGTGGCAACCGGCATCACGATCAGCGCTTTCAGCCCCAGACGGGCCGAGGAGAACGCCACGCCCTGCGCGTGGTTACCTGCCGACGCGGTGATCACGCCGCGCGCTTTTTGCTCGTCGGTCAGACCGGCCATCATCGCGTAGGCACCGCGCAGCTTGAAGCTGTGCACCGGCTGCCGGTCTTCGCGTTTCACCAGAATGACGTTATCCAGGCGCGAAGAGAGTTTTTCCATTTTCTGCAAAGGCGTAACCTGCACGGCCTCATAGACCGGCGCGCGCAGTACCGCCCTCAGATATTCCGCCCCCTCGGGGGCGGCAGATAAGGGTTGTGACTCGGCCATCATTAGCCCCCAAGTTTCGATTTATCGCGTACCGCGCCTTTGTCTGCACTGGTGGCAAGGCTCGCGTAGGCACGCAGGGCGAAGGAGACTTCACGCTTGCGGTCTTTCGGCGTCCAGGCTTTGTCGCCGCGTGCATCCTGCGCTTCACGACGCGCGGCAATCTCTTGGTCGCTGAGCTTGAGCTGAATGCCGCGGTTCGGAATGTCGATCTCAATCAGATCGCCATCTTCGATGATCGCAATGTTGCCGCCGCTTGCCGCTTCCGGCGATACGTGACCAATGGAGAGACCGGATGTCCCGCCGGAGAAACGGCCGTCGGTGATCAGCGCGCAGGCTTTACCGAGACCCATGGATTTCAGGAAGGTGGTTGGGTAAAGCATCTCCTGCATGCCCGGGCCGCCTTTTGGCCCTTCGTAGCGGATCACCACCACGTCGCCGGCAACCACTTTGCCACCGAGAATGGCTTCCACCGCATCGTCCTGGCTTTCGTACACTTTTGCCGGACCAGTGAATTTCAGGATGCTGTCATCCACGCCTGCGGTTTTCACAATGCAGCCGTTTTCCGCAAAGTTACCGTACAGCACGGCAAGCCCGCCGTCTTTGCTGTAGGCGTGTTCCAGCGAGCGAATGCAGCCTTCGGCGCGATCGTCATCCAGCGTATCCCAGCGGCAGTCCTGCGAGAACGCCTGCGTGGTACGAATGCCTGCCGGACCGGCGCGATACATGTTCTTCACCGCGTCGTCTTTGGTCAGCATCACGTCGTATTGCTCCAGCGACTGCGGCAACGTCAGGCCAAGCACGTTTTTCACGTCGCGGTTGAGCAGCCCGGCGCGATCCAGCTCGCCCAGAATACCCAGCACGCCACCGGCGCGGTGAACGTCCTCCATATGGTACTTCTGGGTGCTTGGCGCAACTTTGCACAGCTGCGGCACCTTGCGCGACAGCTTGTCGATATCGCTCATGGTGAAGTCAATTTCGGCTTCCTGCGCGGCGGCCAGCAGGTGCAGAACGGTGTTGGTGGAACCGCCCATGGCGATATCCAGGGTCATGGCATTTTCAAACGCGGCTTTGCTGGCGATGTTGCGCGGCAGCGCGCTGGCGTCGTCCCGCTCGTAGTAGCGTTTGGTCAGCTCCACGATGCGCTTGCCCGCATTGAGGAACAACTGTTTGCGGTCGGCGTGGGTTGCCAGCAGCGAGCCGTTGCCCGGCTGGGACAGGCCCAGCGCTTCGGTCAGACAGTTCATGGAGTTAGCGGTGAACATCCCGGAGCAGGAGCCGCAGGTCGGACACGCGGAACGTTCCACCTGGTCACTCTGCTCGTCAGACACTTTCGGGTCCGCGCCCTGAATCATCGCGTCGACCAGGTCGAGCTTGATGATTTTATCGGACAGCTTGGTTTTTCCCGCTTCCATCGGCCCGCCGGAGACGAAGATCACCGGAATGTTCAGGCGCAGGGAGGCCATCAGCATCCCCGGGGTAATTTTGTCGCAGTTGGAGATACAAACCATCGCATCGGCGCAGTGGGCGTTAACCATGTACTCCACCGAGTCGGCGATCAGCTCGCGCGATGGCAGTGAATAAAGCATGCCCCCGTGACCCATCGCGATGCCATCATCCACCGCAATGGTGTTGAACTCTTTCGCCACGCCGCCAGAGGCTTCAATTTGCTCGGCAACCAGTTTACCGAGATCGCGCAAGTGTACGTGGCCCGGCACAAACTGGGTGAAGGAGTTAACCACGGCGATAATGGGCTTGCCGAAATCGGCGTCGGTCATCCCGGTGGCGCGCCACAGCGCGCGGGCACCGGCCATATTACGGCCGTGGGTGGTGGTGGCGGAACGATACTTAGGCATGCTTAATTTACTCCCGTCTGACTCGTAAAGGGGACGGTGCGTGCCGCCCCACAGTTATATTTAGTGATTAACCTGATCCAACCAGCCGTATTTATCGTCTGTTTCACCGGTGAACAGGCCAAAGAAGGCTTGCTGAATGCGTTTGGTGACCGGGCCACAGCGGCCTTCGCCCACCTGAATGCCGTCGACGCTACGAACCGGCGTGATTTCAGCCGCCGTACCGGACATGAACACTTCATCGGCCAGGTACAGGGATTCGCGGGAGAGCACCTGCTCGCGCACTTCGATACCCAGATCTTTCGCCAGCTTGATGATGGCATCGCGGGTGATGCCCGGCAGCGCAGAAGAGGTAAACGGCGGCGTGAACAGAATGCCGTCTTTGACTTCAAACAGGTTTTCGCCCGCACCTTCCGAGATGTAGCCATTCACGTCCAGCGCGATACCTTCCTGATAGCCGTGGCGGCGTGCTTCGCTACCCACCAGCAGAGAAGAGAGGTAGTTACCGCCCGCTTTGGCGGCGGTTGGGATGGTGTTGGGCGCCACGCGGTTCCAGGAAGAAACCATTGCGTCGATCCCCTGATCCAGCGCTTCGGCACCCAGGTAGGCGCCCCACGGGAACGCAGCAATGATCACATCGGTGGTATAACCCTCTGGCGGGTTAACGCCCATCCCCACATCACCCACAAACACCAGCGGACGAATATAGGCGCTGGTCAGGTTGTTCTTACGGATCACCTCGCGGCAGGCTTCCATCAGTTCATCCACGCTCTGAGAGACCGGGAAACGATAAATTTTGGCTGAGTCATGCAGACGCTGCATGTGTTCGCGATGGCGGAACACCACTGGCCCTTTGTGAGAGTCGTAGCAACGGATACCTTCAAACACGGAGGTGCCGTAGTGCAGCGCGTGGGACATCACGTGAACTTTCGCGTCTTCCCAACGAACCATCTCACCGTTGAACCAAATGTAATCAGCTTTTTTTGTCGTCATTTTTTCGTCCTGTCACGCTCAAGCGCGGATTTGTTGTGATGTGGTTGTGCTCTGGCAGATGGCAACATGGGCAACGTCTACCAGCTTTGATAACTGACTAAACAGTAAGTCGACCGACCGCGGGCTGGCAACGGTTAATTCGATACTGATGTTCTGAGCGTCGGTGGCCGTCTCCATGTTCATGGAGCAGATCTGAAAGCCACGGTGACGCACCACGCGCAAAACGCGTTCTAATGTTTCCGGATTGAAGCGAGCCTGCACGGCGACCTGATGTTGCATCATGATAATTTCTCCAGCATTTGTGAGTTACTGGCACCGGGCGGTACCAACGGCCAGACGTTCTCAAGTTCGTCGATTGAGACATGAAGCAGGTACGGCCCTTCGCTTGACAGCATGGTGTCGAGTGCCGCTTCAACCTGGTCTTTACGGGTGATGTGCTGGCCGGGAATGCCAAAGGCGCTGGCCAGAGTGAGGAAGTCAGGGTTATCGGTCAGGGTGGTTTCGCTGTAACGCTCCTGGAAGAACAGCTGTTGCCACTGACGCACCATGCCTAAACGCTGGTTATCGAGCAACACGATTTTCAGCGGCAACTGCTTGCGCTTCACGGTGCCGAGTTCCTGAACGTTCATCATGAAGGAGCCGTCACCGGAGATACAGATAACCGTGTCGTTCGGACGGGCAACCTGAGCCCCCACAGCGGCAGGCAGTCCAAAGCCCATGGTGCCTAACCCGCTGGAGGTGATGAAGTTTTCCGGGCGCGTATAGGTCATGTGCTGGGCCGACCACATCTGATGCTGACCAACGTCGGTGGTGACCACGCTGTCTGCGGGTTTACGGTCGGACAACTGTTTCAACAGCAGCGGCGCGTAAATGGCGTCGCCTGGGTGATCGTAACGCCACGCGTGTTCAGAACGCATATCAGCGGTGTGCTGGCGCCATGCGTTAATATCCAGCGGCTGCTGCAAAGCGGGTAACAGTGCGTTCAGATCGCCCTGCAGCGCAACGTGCGCCTGACGCAGCTTGTTCATCTCCGCCGGGTCGATATCCATATGGATCACCCTGGCGTTCGGCGCGAAGGTGTTCAGTTTGCCGGTGACGCGATCATCAAAACGCGCGCCCACGGCGATGAGCAGGTCGCACTCTTGCACCGCCAGGTTCGCTGCTTTGGTGCCGTGCATCCCCAACATGCCCAGATAATACGGGTAGTCTGCGTCAACCGCGCCCAGACCTTTCAGCGTGCAGGCGGCGGGTATTTGCGTCACCGCGATGAACTCACGCAGGGCGGGAACGGCCTGCGCCATGCCTACGCCACCACCAACGTACAGCATCGGCTGCTGGGCCTGTGCCAGCATTTCATAAGCCTCGCCCATGGCGGCATGTGGGAACGTATCGGCACTTTCAACCGTGGAGAAGTGTGGCTCCAGTTCACCCTGCGCGACCTGGATGTCTTTCGGGATATCAACCAGCACCGGACCCGGGCGACCGGAGTTTGCCACCTCGAATGCTTCCGCCATCACGCGCGGCAGCTCGTCCAGCGACTGAACCAGAAAGCTGTGTTTGGTGCAGGCCAGCGACAGACCGAGCACATCCACTTCCTGGAAGGCATCGGTACCGATGAACGGCGAAGCCACCTGGCCGGTGATCGCCACAACGGGTACAGAATCGAGCAGTGCGTCGGCCAGGCCGGTGATCAGGTTGGTGGCACCCGGGCCGGATGTCGCCATGCAGACGCCGGTTTTACCCGTAGCGCGTGCATAGCCAATGGCCGCCATTGCCGCGCCCTGCTCATGGCGACACAGCAGGTGTTCCACGCCGCCGTCATACAATGCATCGTAAATCGGCATAATTGCGCCACCCGGATATCCGAATATCGTTTCGACTCCCTGCGCGCGCAACGCATGTACCACCCACTGTGCCCCGTTCATAGTTAGTTCCCCGTCATAAATCGGGAGAAACAGAATTTTGTGCTACTTCTCATTGTCTGCTCCTCGTTAACGTTTTTTAGTCATAAAAAAACCCCCGGACCTTTCGGTGCGGGGGTCTTAGTTCGTTAAGGCTTGATTTCTAAGCCTTTCCTCGTCCAAGTGCAGCCCCGCACGGTGGGATAATAATCACCACCACGCTAATCACGACCAGGCTAATCACTCGTAGAAGGGCTGTCATTTTCAGTTCTTTTGGCTTCTTGTTCGAAGGAATACCTAAAGAGTTACCACAGTTATTTAAATAAGCACAAGATTTATTTATGACTGATTTAGATAGCGCGCAAATTATTTTTTTATTAAGCGTTGTTTTATATAGGGAAAATACAAAATGAATTTTTTTCATTTTTTTAGGCGGTTTTTAGAGCCGAAGCGCACGAGCAGCCATTTCTACGATGCGCATTCCAGATTGATGCAATGCTTACAATAAGAGGGCAAAAAGGCGGAACACGCGCCGAAAAGTCGGGAAAGAACGCTAAAAAACGGCGCATGATGCGTGCATAGTAACGGACAGGAGGTAGGGTCATGTCACTGTCAGTTGTCTATACGCGCGCGGCGCTCGGCGTGAAAGCTCCGCTCATTTCCGTTGAGGTGCATTTGAGCAACGGTTTACCCGGGCTAACGCTCGTGGGCCTGCCGGAAACGACGGTCAAAGAGGCCCGGGATCGGGTGCGCAGTGCAATTATCAATAGCGGTTATAACTTCCCGGCGAAGAAGATCACTATCAACCTCGCCCCAGCCGATTTGCCAAAGGAGGGCGGACGATATGATTTACCTATTGCTATCGCGCTTCTCGCCGCCTCTGAGCAGCTTAATGCCTCAAGGTTAGGCTCATATGAGTTCATCGGGGAACTGGCGCTTACAGGCGCGCTAAGAGGCGTTCCCGGTGCGATCTCGGGTGCGCTGGAAGCCATCCGCGCAGGACGGCAAATCATTGTGGCGAATGAGAATGCAGCAGAAGTTAGCCTCATAGCTGAGAAAGGCTGCCTGGTCGCCGGGCATTTGCAGGAGGTTTGCGCGTATCTGGAAAAACGGCACGAGCTGGCTGAGCCGGAAGAGTGTCACGACACGCTGCCGGCACTCGCAGACGATCTGAGCGACATCCTGGGCCAGGAGCAGGGGAAGCGAGCGTTAGAGATTACTGCTGCAGGTGGACATAATCTTTTGCTCATCGGCCCGCCCGGGACGGGTAAAACCATGCTGGCAAGCAGGCTGAGCGGTTTGCTGCCCCCGCTCAACAACCATGAAGCCCTCGAAAGCGCGGCTATTTTAAGCCTGGTCAATGCGACGTCCCTGCACAAACAGTGGCGACGCCGCCCTTTCCGATCGCCGCACCACAGCGCCTCTCTCACGGCGATGGTAGGAGGCGGGGCAATCCCGGGGCCAGGTGAAATTTCACTGGCACACAATGGCATACTGTTTCTGGATGAACTGCCGGAATTTGAGCGGCGCGTGCTGGACGCGCTGCGCGAGCCGATAGAGTCGGGAGAAATTCATATCTCCCGCACGCGGGCCAAAATTAGCTATCCCGCTAAATTTCAGCTGGTTGCGGCAATGAACCCCAGCCCGACAGGGCATTACCAGGGCAGTCACAACCGCTCGACGCCCGAGCAGACGCTGCGCTATCTGGGAAAACTCTCCGGCCCCTTTCTCGACCGGTTTGATTTATCTCTTGAGATCCCTCTTCCTCCGCCTGGGCTACTTCGACACCCCGACGCCAGAGGTGAAAGCACAGCGCAGGTGCGCGAACGGGTTATTGCTGCACAGGAGCGGCAGTACGCGCGTCAGGGTAGGCTCAACGCGCGTCTTGATAACACGGGTATACGCCAGTGGTGTCCTCTCAAAACCGAAGACGCAGGCTGGCTGGAAGAGACGTTGCAAAGGTTTGGGCTTTCCATTCGCGCATGGCAGCGCCTGTTGAAAGTGGCAAGAACTGTCGCCGATATGGAGGGATGCCCCGGTATTGAGAGGCAGCATTTGCAGGAGGCACTGAGCTATCGGGCGATCGATCGCCTGCTTCTTCATCTGCAAAAGCTGCTGGCATAAAAAAAGGGGCCGTAGCCCCTTTTCTCTTCTGATTAATCGTCAGACTCGGTGTAATCCTCAGCACCTTCGACCTGAGGCTTACCGCCTGACAGCGTATGGAAACGCTTAGGACGCTTGATGCGAGCCATATACTTGCTCCATACACGTTCTACCTCAGACTGCGGCTCACGCTCGCCGCGGCAAACAGCCACAAACTGTTTTTCATCTTCAGTCACAGGCTCACGTTTACCGAGGTCCAGCTCGTTAAAGGCATAACCATGGCGCTCAAGCAGCTGCGCCTCTTTGATGGTGAAATCGCCGTGACGAGAGAACCCGCGCGGATAATGTTTATTGTCGAAAAAACGATTAGTCGTCGTAAAGCTTTCCGCCATCCTACACGCTCCTAATTCTTTGGCCGAGCTATTTATGGCGCGGAGTATTAGTTACGCTTGACAGAGTGTAAAACAAAACATTTAAATCATAACGACAAATAATTTTGCGGAGAAAGATGTGGATACGGAATTGCTAAAAACTTTCCTTGAAGTGAGCAGAACACGCCACTTTGGGCGAGCAGCTGAAGCCCTTTACCTGACGCAGTCAGCGGTCAGTTTTCGTATTCGACAACTGGAAAATCAATTGGGTGTGAATCTGTTTACCCGCCACCGCAATAATATCCGCTTAACACCAGCGGGGGAGAAACTGCTGCCCTACGCAGAAACGTTGATGAACACCTGGCAGGCAGCCAGAAAGGAGGTAGCGAATACCTCAAGGCACAATGAATTCTCCATTGGCGCAAGCGCATCGTTGTGGGAATGCATGCTCAGCCAGTGGCTTACCCGCCTGTATCGTTCACACAATCATCTGCAATTTGAGGCTCGTATTGCACAACGCCAGTCGCTGGTGAAACAACTCCATGAACGACAACTGGATCTCCTGATCACGACAGAAGCCCCCAAAATGGACGAATTTAGCAGCCAGATCGTCGGGCAGTTTGCTCTTGCGCTTTATGCCTCTGCCCCGTCAATGATGAAGGCCGATCTTCACTACCTTCGTCTTGAGTGGGGGCCGGATTTTCAACAGCATGAGTCCGGGTTACTTGCGAGCGATGACGTTCCGCAGTTAACCACCAGTTCAGCGGAGGTCGTCTGTCAGCAACTTCCTTCATTGAAGGGGTGTACATGGTTACCTACACGCTGGGCGGAGGGTAAGCCGGGCCTCCATACCGTTACGGATTCCACCACGCTTTCTAGACCGCTGTATGCTATTTGGCTGCAAAACAGCGACAAACAGTCGCAGATAAAAGATCTGCTAAAAATCAATATCATGGAATGATACTTCAGCCTGCAGGGATGCAGGCTCGGTAAGAAATGGGGAGAGTTTGCTGAATTTGAGGCAAAAAAAAATCCTTTGCCGAAGCAAAGGATTCTATATGGCAGGGGCGGAGAGACTCGAACTCGCGACACCCGGTTTTGGAGACCGGTGCTCTACCAACTGAGCTACGCCCCTAAATCTTCTTGCCATTAAGCCTGCCAAAAAGGCAGGCTTAATGTCCAGACGTTGACAACCCCTCTTTTAAAAAAAACGTTCAACCGTCTCTTTTTTGCTCAAAACGGGGTAGCAACGGCAGTTTTTCGAGCGTTTCAAACCCATAACGCTGTAAAACGGGCAAAAGTTGCTCAGTATCGGGCGTTATCGCCAGGCAGAACGCAATATTTGGATCGGCTGATGTTGCATCCGGCGCCTCATGCTCAAGCAGCCAGGCCGTACGACGCGCAATAGCCGCACCGGAATCCACCAGGCGAGTCCCTTCCGGCAATACCGCCAGGAGTTCTTCCTGTAATAGAGGGAAGTGGGTGCAACCGAGCACGACCGTATCCGGCGGTTCGGGCATACGCAGCCACGGACGAAGAATACGGCGCAGTTCGTCAAGCGAGACCGCTTCTCCGTGCAGCTTCGCTTCTGCCATCTCCACCAGCTCAGCCGAACCCAGCATCGCAATCTGGCATTCGTTGGCAAAGCGGTCGATAAGCTCGCGCGTATAAGGACGCTTCACCGTGCCACGCGTCGCCAGCAAACCGACCACGCCGTTCGCCGTCAGACGTGCAGCAGGCTTAATAGCAGGCACCACGCCTACAACCGGGAAGGGGAATTTCTCGCGCAATGCAGGGAGGGATACCGTACTGGCCGTATTACAGGCGATAACCGCCAGCGCCAGGGGGTAACGTTGTTGAACCGCAGTGACGATTTCAACCACACGCTCAACGATAAACGTTTCACTCTTCTCTCCATAGGGGAAGGCAACGTTATCGAAGGTGTAGATGTAATGGAGATCCGGCAGGAGCTGTCGGATCTCATCATAGACCGAAAGCCCACCGACGCCGGAATCAAACACCAGCACGGTGGGACGCGGATCAGAAGGTGTAGCTGCCAGACAAGGTGTATTCCCGTCCTGCAGTTTGGTAGCCATAAACTGTCTCGTAATCTTTATCGAACAGGTTGGCTATTTTACCACGAACTGTCAGGTGAGAGGTGACCGGATATGAAACGGCGATATCCCACAGGCTTACGCCGCCCATTTTTACTTTCTGTGACGGATAGGAACCAAAATCGGTATCGTAACGCGTACCCAGGTAGTGATAAGTCAGGCTCCAGTCGAAATCATAGATCTGCGTGTCTAGCTGGTACTTCACTTGCTGCTTAGCGCGACGATCCAGCAGCGCGTTAGTTGCCGCATTGCGGGCATCAACATAATCATAACCGACGCTATGCGTAACAGGGCCTGTATCGAACGACGCCGTCGCTTCGACACCTTTTATACGTGCCTTGCCGACGTTGTAATACTCCTGAAGATTGTTATTGAAGTCGATCAGGTTATCAACGTCGTTACGATAGGCTGAAACACGCCAGCTTACGCCCGACGTTAACCCTTCAAACGCCCCTTCCCACTGTTTGCTCTCTTCCGGGTCGAGACGATCGTTGCCATAGAAACCATAAAGCTGGCCAAGGTTCGGGGCTTTATAGGCCGTACCATAAGAGGCAATGAAGCGGTAACCGTCAACGAATTCCCAGGCTGCACTGCTCTGCCAGGTACCATGGCGACCAAACTGAGAGTTGTCGTCGCTACGCGCGGCCCCTTCCAGGGTGACGTCACCAAACTTCTGTAAACCGGTCAGGTACACGCCGGTGTTACGCAGATCGTAACTCTCGGTCACATAGTTGGTACCGGGTTCGGTGCTCTGCTTCTGCCAGTCGATACCCGCGCCAATGTTGCCATGCCCGACATCAACAGAGTTGGTCCACTGAACATTGTACTGCTTGATTTCATCCAGGGTCGCCGTGGAGTCATAGCGTCCGAGATGCGGATCGTAGTTGTAATCTTTGCTGTGACTGTAGCTGGAGAGCAGTTGCGAATGGAAGATGTCCTCGTTAAAGCGCAGCCCGGCATCCCAGGTCTGACTGTATAACTGGCGAGTATCCACCAGCACATCAGGCGTAAATGCGCTGTAATAGCCGTCATAAGCAGTACGGTTGCTGTAGCCATAACCGCGAACAAAACCGTTCCACTGGTCAGAGAAAGCATGCTCCAGGGCACCGTAGATCGTCTTATTCATGTAGCCGTCGCGATCGGTCTGGGCAAGACCGCCGTTATTACCGTCGGCGACAACGTCAAAACCTTTGGTATAGGTATAATCACCCGCCAGCGTCACACGCGTGCTGTCACCCAACGTTTGCTGGGTACTGCCACCATAATTCTGGTAGCCATGTGACCCTACACCAGCGTTCAGCGTTGTACCGTCCTTCGCGCGCGTTGTGATGATATTCACCACGCCCCCAATTGCATCAGAGCCATATACCGCAGAACGTGGCCCACGGATATATTCGATGCGTTGTACCAGGGCGATCGGGAACTGGCTGAGGTCGGACGAACCGGTTACGCCCGCCTGGTTAAGACGGATCCCGTCAACGAGTATCAGGACGTGGCTGGAGTTAGTGCCACGAATGAAGAGTGAAGAGAGCTGCCCCATACCACCGTTTTGCGCGGTATCCACGCCAGGTAAACGGCGCATAACATCCAGAACCGTTGTTGACTGCCAGCGATCAATATCCGCCCGCGTCACTACCGAGGTCGGAGCTAATACGGTATTTACAGGTTGTTCAAAACGATTTGCTGTCACCACCAACGAGTCAGCGCTATCCTGCGCCCAGCCCGAAAATACCGTGACGGACAGCGCCGTCAACAGCGATACTTTTTTAATCATTGTTAAAGCATCCACAATATAAGAAGGATGCCGCAGGCCTCATCTATAGCACGCGATGATGAAACCAAGTGCGACGTGATCCCGGCAGGTCTTCGGGCTGGGTGGCGTTATACGGATGAAGACTTCCCATTTTCACAGTGTCTACAACATTCATCCCGCCAGTCCTTACCGCTGCGCGTCAGCTCCAGATTTTCACTGGATTCCCTTTTCACTCTCAGGAGACCGGAAACAGAATGCTACAATTAGACACGTATAGATGTCCAGACAGCTATTGGCCATAAACTCTGGACATCCCCTGAACAATGCCTACAATCCCCGCGTAATTCTTTATCACTCAGGACGCATCATGACCCCCGAACACCTCCCGACAGAACAATACGACGCGCAGCTGGCCGAGAAAGTCGTCCGCCTGCAAAGTATGATGACGCCGTTCAACGCGCCCGTTCCCGAGGTGTTCCGTTCGCCGGTCAGCCACTACCGCATGCGCGCCGAGTTCCGCATCTGGCATGACGGCGATGACCTGTACCACATCATTTTCGATCAGCAGACGAAATCCCGTATCCGCGTAAACAGTTTTCCGGCGGCAAGTGAGCTTATTAACCAGCTGATGACGCTGATGATGGACGGCGTGCGCAATAATCCGGTGCTGCGCCACAAGCTGTTCCAGATTGATTACCTGACCACGCAAAGCAACCAGGCCATTGTGTCTCTGCTGTATCACAAAGCGCTGAACGACGAGTGGCGCGAGCAGGCCGAAGCGCTGCGTGATGCGCTACGCGCGCTGAACCTCAACGTTCATCTGATTGGCCGCGCGACCAAAACCAAAATCATGCTCGACCAGGATTACATCGACGAGCGTCTGCCGGTCGCGGGAAAAGAGATGATTTACCGCCAGGTGGAGAACAGCTTTACCCAGCCGAACGCTGCAATGAATGTGCAAATGCTGGAGTGGGCGCTTAATGCCACGAAAGGCTCAACGGGCGATCTGCTTGAGCTGTACTGCGGGAACGGCAACTTCTCGCTGGCGCTGGCGCGTAACTTCGAGCGCGTGCTGGCAACGGAAATCGCCAAACCGTCCGTCGCGGCGGCGCAGTACAACATTGCCGCTAACCATATCGATAATGTGCAAATCATTCGTATGGCGGCAGAAGAGTTCACCCAGGCGATGAACGGCGTGCGTGAGTTTAACCGACTGCAGGGCATCGACCTGAAAAGCTACCAGTGCGAGACGATTTTCGTCGATCCGCCGCGCAGTGGCCTGGACAGCGAAACCGAAAAGATGGTGCAGGCGTACCCGCGGATTTTGTACATCTCCTGCAACCCGGAGACGCTGTGCAAGAACCTGGAAACCTTAAGCCAGACGCACAACGTTGAACGGCTGGCGCTGTTCGATCAGTTCCCGTACACGCACCATATGGAGTGCGGCGTGTTGCTCACCGCAAAATAATCTGCTTTACGTAGGGCAGGTAAGCGAAGCGCTACCTGCTGCAACGACAAACCCCTTTACTCCGGCAACCGGCTCTTACGGTTGCGCATGCGCGAACCAATCCAGAAGACCAGCACCACGGACAACACCGCCGGCAGGAAGTTGGAACCGATATCCGGGTATTCCGCACGAACCACGGTACTAAACAGCAACACGCCCAGTATAAAGCAGGCGGCCGCCAGCCCCGGTAAGCCGACGGGCATAGTGCGGTTCAGATAGCGTTGATGCAGGCAGTAAACCGTCAGCACCAGCGAAATAATCGGGAAAATCGAGAACGGAACGATGGAGCTAAAAATAGCCGCAAACGTGCCGTTAATGGATAAGCCAGCGATCAATGCCAGCAACAGCGTTCCTTTATCCTGACCTGACTGTTTCATTACTCACCTTCGTCGGTTTGATGTGCCAACTTTTCTTGTTCACGGCGATACCAGTAGTACGCGCCTTTGGAAATCATCCTGAGCTGTAATACCAGTCGCTCTTCGAGTTGCTTGCGTTGTTCAATGCCCACATCCAGCGCTTCGGCACCGGCACTGAAGACTATCGTCACCATCGCTTCGGCCTGCGCTTCGGTGAACGCACGCGGCATATGGTTTTCGATTTCAAGATAGTCGGCAAGTTCCGCGATGAAATGTTGAATTTCACGCGCCACGGCGGCACGAAACGCGGCCGATGTTCCGGAACGTTCACGTAACAGCAGACGAAACGCGTTCGGGTTATTGCCAATAAACTCCATAAAGGTCGAGACGGAAGTGCGGATCACGCTGCCGCCTTTCGCGATACGCTGACGCGCCTGGCGCATCAGCTGGCGCAGCATCAGGCCGCTCTCATCGACCATGGTCAGGCCCAGTTCATCCACATCACGGAAGTGACGATAGAAGGACGTTGGCGCAATCCCGGCCTCACGGGCGACTTCGCGCAGGCTCAAACTGGCAAAACTCCGCTCAGCACTCAGTTGACTGAATGCGGCTTCCACCAGCGAACGCCGGGTTTTCTCTTTTTGTTGTGCTCTAACGCCCATCACAATAGTTGAATCCTTCCAAAGGCCTGATGGCACTATACCAGAGAATAAAATTAATCTGTTTGTGCAGCTTTGTGAATGATTGTTTACGTGCGGTTTGTGCTTCATTGACTGAAAAAAGCACAACGATAATTGGGTTACTCTGGCAATGATGTTATGATTCTGTTGCTTTTATGTATAAGAACAGGTAAGCCTTGCCATGCCACATTCCTACGATTACGACGCAATAGTTATTGGTTCCGGCCCCGGCGGCGAAGGTGCTGCTATGGGTCTGGTAAAACAGGGAGCCAGAGTAGCGGTCATTGAGCGCTACCATAATGTCGGCGGCGGTTGCACCCACTGGGGCACCATCCCTTCAAAAGCCCTCCGCCATGCCGTTAGCCGCATTATCGAATTTAACCAGAACCCTCTTTACAGCGACCATTCCCGACTTCTTCGTTCCTCTTTTGCCGACATCCTGAATCACGCTGATACCGTAATTAACCAGCAAACGCGGATGCGCCAGGGGTTCTACGAGCGTAACCACTGCGAGATTTTGCAGGGCAACGCCCATTTCGTGGATGACCACACGCTGGCGCTGGAGTGTCACGACGGAACGGTTGAAACCATCACCGCCGAGAAGTTTGTTATCGCCTGCGGTTCACGCCCGTACCATCCAGCGGACGTAGACTTTACCCACCCGCGCATCTACGACAGCGACTCCATCCTCAGCCTGCACCACGAGCCGCGCCACGTAATTATCTACGGCGCGGGCGTCATCGGCTGCGAATATGCGTCGATCTTCCGCGGCATGGAGGTCAAAGTTGACCTGATCAACACCCGCGACCGTCTGCTGGCGTTTCTCGATCAGGAGATGTCAGACTCCCTCTCCTACCACTTCTGGAACAGTGGCGTCGTGATCCGTCACAACGAGGAGTACGAGAAGATTGAAGGCTGCGACGACGGTGTAATCATGCACCTGAAGTCCGGTAAGAAGCTGAAAGCGGATTGCCTGCTGTACGCCAACGGCCGCACCGGTAATACCGATTCGCTGGCGCTGGAAAACCTCGGCCTTGAAACCGACAGCCGTGGCCAGCTGAAGGTCAACAGCATGTACCAGACCGCGCTGCCGCACGTTTATGCTGTCGGCGACGTAATTGGTTACCCGAGCCTGGCGTCAGCCGCGTACGATCAGGGCCGTATTGCCGCGCAGGCGCTGGTGAAAGGTGAAGCGACGGCGCACCTGATCGAAGATATTCCGACGGGTATCTACACCATCCCGGAGATCAGTTCTGTGGGGAAAACCGAGCAGCAGCTGACGGCCATGAAGGTGCCTTACGAGGTCGGTCGTGCCCAGTTTAAACACCTGGCACGGGCGCAAATCGTGGGCATGAGCGTGGGTACGCTGAAGATTTTGTTCCACCGCGAGACGAAAGAGATCCTCGGTATTCACTGCTTTGGTGAACGCGCCGCGGAAATCATTCATATCGGCCAGGCAATCATGGAGCAAAAAGGCGGTGGCAACACCATCGAGTACTTCGTTAACACCACCTTTAACTACCCGACGATGGCGGAAGCCTATCGGGTCGCTGCTCTGAACGGCTTAAACCGCCTGTTTTAACGTGCTGTCAAAGTGGCCATCCATGGAACTGCGGATGGCCTCTGCCAGCTGCTCATAGCGGCTGCGCAGCGGTGAGCCTGGGCGATAAACCAGACCAATGGTGCGTCGCGGCTCTGGCTTAATGCACGGCAGATAGACTACGCCGTCACGCTTGCGCTCGCGCGGCACGGCCAGTGCAGGCAACAGCGTAATGCCGCTTCCCGCCGCCACCATGTTACGCAGCGTTTCCAGGCTGGTTGCGCGGAAGTGGGTATCTTCATCCGCACCCGCTTCAAAGCAGAAGCCCATCGCCTGATCGCGCAGGCAGTGTCCATCTTCCAGCATCAGCAGCTTTTCACCGGCCAGATCGGCCATCGGCACGCGATCGCGGTTCGCCCACGGGTGATCTTCATAGATCGCCAGCATCATCGGCTCGTCGAACAGCGGCACTTCGATAAAAGCTTCACTCTCTTTGACCAGCGCCAGGATCGCGCAGTCGAGCTTGCCGCTATCGAGCTGCGCCAGCAGCTGATGGGTTTGCGCTTCGTGGAGATACATTTCGAGTTTAGGGAACGTCTGATGCAGCATGGGAATAATCTGCGGCAACAGGTACGGGCCAACGGTTGGGATCAGGCCAATATGCAGCGGGCCGGACATCGTCTCCCCCTGCTGGCTTGCCATTTCCTTGAGCACTTTGACCTCGCGCAGCACGGTGCGCGCCTGATCCACCAGCAGAAGACCGGCCTGGGTGAACAGTACCTTACGGCTGGTGCGCTCAAGCAGCATCACGCCCAGCTCATCCTCCAGCTTGCGGATCTGACCGCTCAGCGTGGGCTGGCTGACGTGGCAGGAATCTGCCGCGCGGCGAAAATGACGATGCTCGGCTAACGCTACCAGGTATTCAAGATCACGAATATTCATTATTCATCCTCCGTCGCCACGATAGTTCATGGCGATAGATAGCATAGCAACGAACGATTATCCCTATCAAGCATTCTGTTGAATAATACACCACAGAGACGAGGCGGTACGTGTTTGACCCTTGACGTCCCCGCCCGTCAGCGAGTTTCTCTCAAAACTCGAAAAAATAAAGCCAACGTGAACTTTTGCGGACCCCGTGGTCCGCATTTTTTTTGCGTAAAAAAGCCCGGCGTTAAGCCAGGCTCCGTTTTTCCCTCACCCTGGCCCTCTCCCAGAGGGAGAGGGAACCAATCGAGCCCCTCTTCCCGTGGGAGAGGAGTTAGGGTGAGGGCACCAGCCCGCCCCCATCAAACCAGGCGGTTTTTCGCATCCGCAATCGCCTGTGCCACCTGCTTCGGCGACACGCCACCTTTGGCCGCACGCTTGTCCAGGCACGACTGCAGCGCCAGAATCGGGTAAACATCCTCCCCGATCACTGCACTGAATTTCTGCAGGTCAGCCAGGGGCAGATCCTCCAGCGGTTTCCCCTGACGGATCGCTTCGACCACCGCTTCGCCCACAATATGGTGCGCTTCACGGAACGGTACGCCTTTTGCTACCAGGTAATCCGCCAGCTCGGTCGAGTTGGCATAACCCTGCTGGGCCGCTTCCTGACAACGCGGACGTTTCACCTGAATGCCGTCCAGCACCAGCGCGCCCATGTGCAGGCAATCCAGCCAGGTGTCGAGCGCGTCGAACAGCCCTTCTTTGTCTTCCTGCATATCTTTGTTGTACGCCAGCGGCAGCCCTTTCAGGGTCATCATCATGCCGGTCAGCGCGCCCTGCACGCGGCCGCACTTGCCGCGGATCAGCTCCAGCGCATCCGGGTTTTTCTTCTGCGGCATCAGGGAAGAGCCGGAGGTCACGCGGTCAGACAGCTCAACGAAACCGGCTTCACCGGAGTTGAAGAAGATCAGGTCTTCGGCAAAGCGCGAGAGATGCACCATTCCGATGGATGCGTTAGACAGCAGCTCCAGCACATGGTCACGGTCAGAGACGCTGTCCAGGCTGTTACGGGTGGCGGAGGCAAAGCCCAGCCAGCCTGCCAGCTGCTCCCGGTCGATTTCATACGCCGTTCCCGCCAGCGCCCCGCAGCCCAGCGGGCTGACGTCCAGACGCTTCAGGGTATCCTGCAGACGGCTTTCGTCACGCGCCAGCATCTCCACATAGGCCAGACACCAGTGAGCAAAGGTCACCGGCTGCGCGCGCTGCAGGTGGGTATAACCCGGCATCACCGCGTCCTGGTTGTTCTGCGCGGTCTCCACCAGCGCGCCCTGCAATTGACGGTTGGCCGCCAGCAGCTCAGCCACGGTATCTTTACACCACAGCTTGAGATCGGTCGCTACCTGGTCGTTACGGCTACGCCCGGTGTGCAGCTTTTTACCCAGCTGGCCGACTTTGTCGATCAGCTTGCCTTCAACCCAGCTGTGAATGTCTTCGGCATCACTCTGGAGAATTTGCGCCGGATCCAGACGCACCTCTTCCAGCAGGTTGTTCAGCGCCTCTTCCAGCTGCAGCTGTTCGTCTGCGGTCAGCACGCCAACGGTGACCAACGCTTTGGACCAGGCCACAGAGCCGACAATATCCTGTTCGGCCAGGCGATAGTCGAAACGCAACGAGTCGTTGAACTGTTTGAACCGCTGATCCGCTGCCTGTGTAAAACGCCCACCCCAAAGTGCCATAACATGCTTCCTTTATATCTTTGAATTTCAACTGTAAATTGATTACGCCAGTATACGCGTGCCAATTGGCGTGCCGTTAAACAGCGCCGGCAGCTGTTCCGCGTGACGCCAGGAGGCGATATCCACCGGGCGGCCCAGCGTGCGGGCGGCATCCAGCGCCGCGTTCACTTTGACGATCATGCCGTCGGTAATAATGCCCTGGTCGATGAGCTGCTCGGCTTTCGCCGCCGTCATCTCCGCAATGCGCTGGCCCTTGCCGTCCAGAATACCGCTCACGTCGGAGAGCAGGATCAGGTCTGCGCCAAGCGTAGCCGCCAGCGCCGTCGCCGCCTGGTCAGCGTTGACGTTCATCAGCTCGCCCTCTTCGGTCACGCCGATTGAGCTGACGACCGGCAGGAACCCGCCGTCCAGCAGAGTGTTAATCAGCTTAGGCGAACCCGGCTGCGCCAGTCCAACGTGGCCGAGCGCTTCGTCGAGCTGGGTCACTTTTACGCTGTCGCCGTCGCCCAGATAAAGGCCCACGGAAGCAATGTGATGCTTCTTCGCCCACGCCAGCAGCGTCTTGTTCGCCGTTCCCGCCAGCGCTCCGGTAATGATGTCAATCTGGTCGGCAGGCGTGACGCGCAAGCCGTTTTTCTTGGTCACCGGCAGGTTAAGCCCTTTCATCAGCTCATCCACCACGCAGCCGCCGCCGTGGACGATGACCAGCGGGCGCTGGTGCGACTCACGATAGTTCACCAGCGCGGTAAAAAGACGCTCCAGCGCTTCTTCGCTGTCCAGCAGCACGCCGCCGAGTTTGATAATTAATGGGTTCATCATCACACCTTAAATAAGAGACTGCGCTTCAGGGAAGCCGAAACGAATATTGGCGCACTGCATGGCCTGAGCGGCAGCGCCTTTCAGCAGGTTATCTTCGGCCGCCACCACAATCAGGTGCTCGCCCTGCACGGCAAAGCCGATATCGCAGAACGGCAGACCGACCACGTTTTTCAGCGCCGGGACGCCTTTGTTATACAGACGCACCAGCGGTTTATCCGCATATGCCTGGGTAAAGGCCTCGCTTACCTGGTCTTGAGTAACGCCCGGCTTCAGGCGGCAGGTAATGGTTTCGAGGATCCCGCGCGGGAAGTTGCCCAGATGCGGCGTAAAGATGACTTCCGCGCCCAGATGGGTCGTGATTTCAGGATGGTGGCGGTGGTTAAACACGCCGTACGGTTGAAGGCTCACTTCACAGAAGCTATTGGACATTGCAGCCTTGCGGCCCGCACCGCTTACGCCGCTGGTGGCGTTGATCACCGGCCACTGGTTGAGATCCAGCAGGCCCGCATCGATCAGTGGCTTCAGGGAGAGCTGCGCCGCCGTCGGGTAGCAGCCCGGCACGGCGACCAGGTTCGCCTCTTTCAGCCGGTCCGCATTCCACTCCGCCAGACCGTACACCGCCTGTTCAAGCAGTGCCGGGTGCTGATGAGTGAAACCGTAGTATTTTTCATAGAACGCGGCGTCGTTCACGCGGAATGCACCGGAGAGGTCGAACACCACGCAGCCCGCCGCCAGAAACTGCGGTGCCAGGTCGTGGCTGACCTCGTGCGCGGTGGCTAAAAACACCACGTCCACGCCGTCGGTGAACACGCTGATATCAGACATTGGCTGCAAAGGCAGATCGACAATACCCCGGAGCTGCGGATGCAATTCAGAGATTAACTTTCCTGCATCATTGCTTTGCGCTGACACGGTCAAAGCGGTTATGGTCATATGAGGATGGCGATTCACGTAGCTTACAAGCTCTGCGCCCGCATAACCGCTAGCGCCTACAATCAGCGTATTCAACATCGGGTTCCTTTATGCTCAACGTTAATGTATTTTTATTCACATTTATTGCATGAATATTGATACTATCACGACCTAAGGTGTGTCAACAATGAAAATGAACTTACCGCCATTTATCGAGATTTACCGCGCCCTGATTGCCACACCGTCCATCAGCGCAACCGAAGAAGCGCTGGATCAGAGCAATGAGTCTTTAATCAATCTGCTGGCGGGCTGGTTTAGCGATTTGGGCTTTAACGTTGAGGTACAGCCCGTCCCCGGCACGCGCCATAAATTTAACCTGCTCGCCAGTACCGGAACCGGTGCGGGCGGCCTGCTGCTAGCCGGCCACACCGATACCGTGCCGTTTGATGATGGCCGCTGGACGCGCGACCCGTTCACCCTGACCGAACACGACAACAAGCTGTACGGTCTGGGCACCGCCGATATGAAAGGCTTCTTCGCCTTTATCCTCGACGCGCTGCGTGACGTCGACGTGACAACGCTGAAAAAGCCGCTCTACATACTGGCGACCGCCGATGAAGAGACCAGCATGGCGGGGGCACGCTACTTCTCGGAAAACACGGCCATTCGCCCGGACTGCGCGATCATCGGTGAGCCCACATCGTTGCAACCGATTCGCGCCCATAAAGGCCATATTTCAACGGCGGTGCGCGTACTGGGCCAGTCCGGCCACTCCAGCGATCCGGCGCGCGGCGTGAACGCCATTGAGCTGATGCACGACGCCATTGGCCGCATCATGACCCTGCGTGACGATCTTAAAGAGCGCTATCACTACGAAGCCTTCACCGTACCTTACCCGACGCTGAACCTCGGCAGCCTGCACGGCGGCGACGCCTCAAACCGCATCTGCGCCTGCTGCGAACTGCACATGGATATCCGTCCGCTGCCGGGCATGACGCTGAGCGATCTCGACGGCCTGCTGAATGAAGCACTGGCCCCGGTAAGCGAGCGCTGGCCGGGCCGTCTGACCGTCTCTGAGCTGCATCCGCCGATCCCGGGCTACGAATGTCCGCCGGATCACCAGCTGGTCCAGGTGGTGGAAAAGCTGCTCGGTGAGAAAACCGATGTGGTGAACTACTGCACCGAAGCGCCGTTTATTCAGACCCTGTGCCCTACGCTGGTGCTTGGCCCGGGTTCTATCAACCAGGCCCACCAGCCGGATGAGTACCTGGAAACCCGCTTTATCAAACCCACCCGCGAGCTGATTACTCAGGTTGTGCATCACTTCTGCTGGCATTAAAACTGACCATCGCTATCCCCTCTCCCGGTGGGAGAGGGTTAGGGTGAGAGGGAAAATTCCCGCGATCTCTATCACATTCTCATAAGCATCTCTTATCTGACGCGAAGCGAATTAAATTTCGTAAATTACCCGCATTTATTCGTTTGCTGAACCGTTTTCGCAGCAATTGACGACGGGGGTTTTACGTGGCTTTATAAGAGGAGATGACAAAATAATGTCCACCCGATTTTCGACTGGGCATAAACAAAAATGATGGGGTGACTGGGTTTTTATGAACGAACAATATTCCGCGTTGCGTAGTAATGTCAGTATGCTCGGCAAAGTGCTTGGAGATACCATCAAAGACGCGTTAGGTGAGAACATTCTCGACCGCGTTGAAACCATCCGCAAGCTGTCCAAATCTTCCCGTGCAGGTAACGAGGCTCACCGTCAGGAGCTGCTCACGACCTTGCAGAACCTCTCCAACGATGAGCTGCTGCCTGTTGCACGCGCGTTCAGCCAGTTCCTGAATCTGGCCAACACCGCCGAGCAATATCACAGCATTTCGCCCAACGGCGAAGCGGCCAGCAACCCGGAAGTCATTGCCCGAACGCTTCGTAAACTGAAAGACCAGCCCGATCTCAACGAAGACATCATTAAAAAAGCGGTGGAGTCCCTTTCGCTTGAGCTGGTACTGACCGCTCACCCTACGGAAATCACCCGTCGTACGCTGATCCACAAAATGGTGGAAGTGAACAGCTGTCTTAAGCAGCTGGATAACAAAGACATTGCCGATTACGAGCGTAACCAGCTGATGCGCCGCCTGCGCCAGCTGATTGCCCAGTCGTGGCACACCGATGAAATTCGTAAGCACCGCCCAAGCCCGGTCGACGAAGCCAAATGGGGCTTTGCGGTGGTGGAAAACAGCCTGTGGGAAGGGGTACCGAACTACCTGCGCGAGTTGAACGAACAGCTGGAAGAGAACCTTGGCTACCGTCTGCCGGTCGATTTTGTTCCGGTGCGCTTCACCTCCTGGATGGGCGGTGACCGCGACGGCAACCCGAACGTCACGGCGGAAATCACCCGCCACGTGCTGCTGCTGAGCCGCTGGAAAGCCACCGATCTGTTCCTGAAAGATATTCAGGTACTTATCTCCGAGCTGTCGATGGTGGAAGCCACGCCGGAGCTGCGCGCGCTGGCTGGCGAAGAAGGCGCCAGCGAACCGTATCGTTATCTGATGAAAAAACTGCGCGGTCAGCTGATGGCCACTCAGGCCTGGCTGGAAGCGCGTCTCAAGGGCCAGCGCCTGCCTAAACCGGAAGGTCTGCTCAGCCAGAACGAGCAGCTCTGGGAGCCACTGTACGCCTGTTACCAGTCGCTGCAGGCCTGTGGCATGGGCATCATCGCCAACGGCGAACTGCTCGACACCCTCAGGCGCGTGAAGTGCTTCGGCGTGCCGCTGGTGCGTATCGACGTGCGCCAGGAAAGCACCCGCCATACCGAAGCGCTGGGCGAACTGACCCGCTATCTCGGCATCGGCGACTATGAAAGCTGGTCAGAAGCCGACAAACAGGCGTTCCTGATCCGCGAACTGAACTCCAAGCGCCCGCTGCTGCCGCGCAGTTGGGAGCCAAGCAACGATACCCGCGAGGTGCTCAATACCTGTAAAGCGATCGTCGATGCGCCGAAAGGATCGGTGGCCGCCTACGTGATCTCAATGGCAAAAACCCCGTCCGACGTGCTGGGCGTTCACCTGCTGCTTAAAGAGGCCGGTATCGACTATGCCCTGCCGGTTGCACCGCTGTTTGAAACCCTCGATGACCTGAACAACGCCAACGACGTGATGACCCAGCTGCTGAACATCGACTGGTATCGCGGCTTCATCCAGGGCAAACAGATGGTGATGATTGGCTATTCCGACTCCGCAAAAGATGCGGGGGTGATGGCGGCGTCCTGGGCACAGTACCAGGCACAGGACGCGCTGATCAAAACCTGCGAGAAAGCGGGCATTGAACTGACATTGTTCCACGGTCGCGGTGGTTCAATCGGACGTGGCGGCGCTCCTGCGCACGCGGCGCTGCTCTCCCAGCCGCCGGGCAGCCTGAAAGGCGGCCTGCGCGTGACCGAACAGGGCGAGATGATCCGCTTCAAATACGGCCTGCCGGAAGTGACCATCAGCAGCCTGTCGCTCTACACCAGCGCGATTCTGGAAGCGAACCTGCTGCCCCCGCCGGAGCCGAAAGCCTCCTGGTGCCACATCATGGACGAGCTGTCGGATACTTCCTGCGATCTGTACCGCGGCTATGTGCGTGAAAACAAAGATTTCGTGCCTTACTTCCGTTCCGCGACGCCTGAGCAGGAGCTGGGCAAGCTGCCGCTGGGATCGCGTCCGGCCAAACGTCGCCCGACCGGTGGCGTCGAGTCGCTGCGTGCCATTCCGTGGATCTTCGCCTGGACGCAAAACCGCCTGATGCTGCCAGCCTGGCTGGGCGCCGGTGCGGCGCTGCAGAAAGTGGTGGAAGACGGTAAGCAGAGCGAGCTGGAAAGCATGTGCCGCGACTGGCCGTTCTTCTCGACCCGTCTGGGCATGCTGGAGATGGTCTTCTCGAAAGCCGACCTGTGGCTGGCGGAATACTATGATCAGCGCCTGGTGAAACCAGAACTTTGGGCGCTGGGGAAAGAGCTGCGTGAGCTGCTGGAAGGCGACATCAAAGTGGTTCTGGATATCGCTAACGACTCGCACCTGATGGAAGATCTGCCGTGGATTGCCGAGTCTATCCAGCTGCGTAATGTCTACACCGACCCGCTGAACGTACTGCAGGCCGAACTGCTGCACCGTTCCCGTCTCGCCGAAGAGGAAGGCAAAGAGCCGGACCCTCGCGTCGAGCAGGCGCTGATGGTGACGATTGCAGGCGTTGCGGCAGGTATGCGTAACACGGGTTAATCGCGGTTCTAACACGGGCGGCTTTCGCACGTTGCTTTCACACAATGACAAAAATCCCCGCCGAAGCGGGGATTTTTTTTACCCGATGTACGGGTTACTTCACGTCAAAACGGTCCAAATCCATCACGCGTGCCCAGGCTGCCACGAAGTCGCGGACAAACTTCTCGCTGGCATCGTTGCTGGCGTAAACCTCGGCCAGCGCACGAAGCACGGCGTTCGAACCGAACACCAGGTCGGCGCGCGTTGCGGTGTACTTCACTTCACCGCTGGCACGATCGCTCCCGGCAAACAGCTCGTTCGACCCGTCGGTCGCCTTCCACTGGGTATTCATATCCAGCAGATTGACGAAGAAGTCATTGCTCAGCACGCCTTCGCGGTTGGTGAACACGCCGTTCTTGCTGCCATCAAAGTTCGCCCCCAGCACGCGCAGGCCGCCGATCAGTACCGTCAGTTCCGGTGCGGTCAACGTCAGCTGCTGGGCTTTATCAATCAGCAATGACTCGGTTGTGGACACATCCACCTGCGCACGGTAGTTGCGGAAGCCATCGGCAATCGGCTCGAGCAGGTTAAACATCTCGATATCCGTCTGGTCCTGACGCGCATCCACACGGCCCGGCGTAAACGGCACGGTGACATAGACACCTGCGGCTTTCGCCGCCTGCTCAACGCCGACCACGCCCGCCAGCACGATGATATCCGCCAGCGACGCCTTGTTGGTGGTGCGCTGAATGGCTTCCAGCGCCGGTAACGCACGCACGGCAGCGGCGTTAACATCCCAGTCGCGCTGAGGAGCCAGCGCCAGACGTGCGCCGTTGGCACCGCCACGCTTATCGCCACCGCGGAAGGTCGATGCAGACGCCCAGGCCACAGAGACCAGTTCGCTCACGGACAAACCAGAGGCCACGATTTCCGCCTTCAGGCTTTCAATGTCTTCCGGGGTAGGATTGAACACCGGCTGCGGCAGCGGATCTTGCCAGATCAGATCTTCTTTCGGCACTTCCGGCCCCAAGTAACGCGATTTTGGTCCCATATCGCGGTGGGTCAGTTTGAACCACGCACGGGCGAAGGCTTCGTTGAAAGCCTGCGGATCGTTCAGGAAGCGACGCGAAATTTTCTCGAATTCCGGGTCGAAACGCAGCGTCAGGTCGGTGACCAGCATGGTTGGCTTACGTTTTTTCGACGGGTCGAACGGGTCCGGCATGATGTCCGGTGCATCCACGGCTTCAAACTGAATAGCGCCTGCCGGGCTGCGGGTTTGCACCCATTCGTATTTAAACAGGTTCTCGAAGAAGTAGTTGCTCCACTGGGTCGGCGTTTGTGACCAGATGACTTCCAGACCGGAGGTAATAGCGTCTGCGCCAATCCCGGTACCGTGCGTACTGGTCCAGCCCAGGCCCTGCGCTTCAATCGGAGAGGCTTCCGGATCGGTCCCGACGTGCGTGGCTTCGCCCGCGCCGTGGGTTTTACCCAGGGTGTGACCACCGGCAATCAGTGCGACGGTCTCTTCGTCGTTCATGCCCATGTTACCGAACGTCGCGCGGATGGCAGCGGCGGCAGACAGCGGATCGCCGCTGGCATTTGGCCCTTCCGGGTTCACGTAAATCAGGCCCATTTCGGTGGCGGCCAGCGGACGTTTTGCCAGCGCTTCCGGATCGCGGTGTTTCAGCCAGGTCGTTTCATCGCCCCAGTTGACGTCTAAATCCGGTTCCCAGACGTCTTCACGACCTGCACCAAACCCGAAGGTGTGGAAGCCGGAGTTTTCCAGCGCCACGTTACCCGCGAGGATAAACAGGTCGGCCCAGGAGATTTTTTGTCCGTATTTTTGCTTAACTGGCCACAGTAAACGACGGGCTTTATCCAGGCTCACGTTATCAGGCCAGGAGTTCAGCGGCGCAAAGCGCTGTTGCCCGCGCCCTGCCCCTCCGCGTCCGTCAACGGAACGGTAAGTGCCCGCACCGTGCCAGGCCATACGAATAAACAGGCCCGCATAGCTGCCCCAGTCGGCAGGCCACCACGGTTGTGAGTCGGTCAATAGGGCTTTGAGATCGCCTTTCAGGGCGGAGTAGTCAAGCTTGCTGAATTCTTTGCGGTAGTCGAAGTCTTCACCCAAAGGGTTAGAACGGCTGGAATGCTGATTAAGAAGGTCAATGCGGAGTTGTTTAGGCCACCACTCTTTACTGCTGGTACCCGCCCCCGCGCTATGATCGACGCCACCCTGATGGAACGGGCATTTGCCGATCGAAGCCATTTTATTGGTCTCGTCTGACGTGCTCATCGTTGTACTCCCTTTGCTGTGTTACCGTTACGATATACGCCTTAATCGATAAGGTATAGTTGGGATAATCCACAGATTCGATAGTTAATTCCGTTTAATTTCCAGTAGAAAATATGTGACTTTAGAGCGTCAAAACCAGCATCGTCGAAACAACAGAGAAATAAAACCCTTAGAAATCAAAAAACCCTCCGAAGAGGGCTTTTATTTGTTACAAACCGGGTCTGACGCCAAGGGTGTGACATATCGCATAGCTCATCTCCGCGCGGTTCAGCGTATAGAAGTGGAAATCTTTCACCCCTTCGCGGCTTAAAATCTTCACCATGTCCATCGCGATATTGGCCCCCACCAGCTTGCGGGTTTCCGGGTCATCGTCCAGCCCTTCGTACATTTTTGACATCCACAGCGGGATGCGCACGTTGGTCATGTCGGCAAATTTCTTCGCCTGTTTGAAGTTGGATACCGGCAGGATGCCTGGAATAATTTCCACGTCGATGCCCGCAGAGACGCAGCGGTCGCGAAAGCGCAGATAGCTTTCCACGTCGAAGAAAAATTGCGTGATGGCGCGGTTAGCACCGGCCTCGACTTTGCGCCTCAGGTTGAGCAGATCCGCCTGGGCGCTTTTTGCCTCCGGATGCACTTCCGGGTAGGCGGCGACGGAAATATCAAAATCCGCCACGTCTTTCAGCAGCGCGACCAGGTCGGTGGCGTACATGTCCGGCTTACCGCTCCCCGGCGGCAAATCCCCGCGCAGCGCAACGATATGGCGAATGCCGTTGTTCCAGTAATCCTGGGCAATTGTCCGCAGTTCGTCAGGCGTAGCGTCGATGCAGGTCAGGTGCGGTGCCGCTTCCAGACCGGTACGATCTTTAATGCCTTTAATAATACTGTGCGTACGGTCACGCTCACCAGAATTTGCGCCATAGGTGACGGAGACGAACTTCGGCTTCAGGCTGCTCAGGCGATCGATAGAGCTCCAGAGGGTTTGCTCCATTTCACTGGTGCGCGGCGGGAAAAATTCAAAAGAGACGTTAATCTGGCCATTTACTTCGGCCAGGCTCTGATTCAGGGCTTCCCGCTGGTTGGCGTGAAAAAAGCTCATACCTTACCTCATCAATCGCGTGTCGTTATTTATTGTGGTGTGAACTTCTATACGTTTAGACGTCCAGATGTAAAAATGACGGAAAAGCGGAGTGGCGTCAACAGAAATAATCAACATTAATGGTGAGGAATGCTCAGGGGGAGTTGAGGGGAGTTCATGATGGGGTTTGGGCGTCCCGGCGAGGGGGAAAAGACCGCACCGAGCAGTCCCCTCTCCCCTGTGGGGAGAGGGTTAGGGTGAAGGGGGTTACAGCAGCTTAGCCAGACGGTTGATGTCCGACTGGATCGCCCCGGCGGTCACATCACGCCCTGCGCCCGGACCACGGATCACCAGCGGGTTATCGCGGTACCAGCGGCTTTCGATGGCGAAGACGTTATCGCACGGCAGCAGCGCCGCCAGCGGGTGTTCAGGACGAACCGCCTCCACACCCACGCGCGCTTTGCCGTTCGCCTCGAAGCGTGCCACGTAGCGCAGCACCAGCCCCATCTCGTTTGCCGCTTCCAGACGCTGCACCATCTGCTCGTTCAGCTCGTCGCCATTTTCGAAGAAGTGATCGACCGACCCTTCCTCGCAGCCAGAAGGCACCAGCGACTCGACGCGGACCGCGTCCGGCTCGATGTCATAGCCCGCCTCGCGCGCCAGAATAACCAGCTTACGCATCACGTCTTTTCCGGCGAGGTCAACGCGCGGGTCAGGCTCGGTTAACCCCTGCTGCCACGCCTGATCCACCAGGTCGGTGAACGGCACGGTGCCGTCAAACTGCAGGAACAGCCACGAGAGCGTGCCGGAGAAGATGCCGCTGATCGCCAGGATACTGTCGCCGCTGTCAATCAGATCACGCACGGTGTGGTTGACCGGCAGACCCGCGCCGACCGTGGCGTTATACAGCCAGTGGCGACCCGTTTTCTCGAACGCATCGTGGATCTGGCGATACTTATCGGTGCTGCTCGCCCCTGCCAGTTTGTTGGCGCTGATGACGTGGAAACCGTGGCTGGCGAAATCCAGATACTGATCGGCAAGCTGTTCGCTGGCGGTCACGTCCAGCACCACCAGGTCGTCATACGGGTGCGCGCGCATCCACAGGAACAGCGACTCTTCGTCCTGTTCGACCGCTTCATCGTTAAAGAAAGCCAGCGCGCGGCTGGCGTCCAGCCCGTCGTAGTTCAGCAGGCTGCGGCGGCTGTCCACCACGCCTGCGAGAATAAATTCGAATCCGGTACGCGCCGAGAGCGTGACCTGCTCGCGCGCGAACAGCTCCAGCCAGCGTGAACCAATATTGCCTTTCCCGAACAGCACCAGGCCAATGCGTTTTTCCGCACGGAACAGCGAGGTATGCAGCCCCTGGATCAGGCTTTCGGTCGGCCCTTTACGCAGCACGGCCACCAGGCTGATGCCCTCTTCCGACTGCCAGGTAAATTCCACCGGCTGGCCCTTAAGCTGCTGCCAGAAACGGTGACAATGCAGCGGGTTACGGGTGACGCCCGCCCCAACCATCGCCACCAGCGCCAGCCCCTGACGCAGACGAAGCTCGCCCGGCAGGCCCGCTTCATCCAGAATTTTCAGCGCGCTGTCCGCCACTTCAGCGGTGTAGCAGAACTGCAGCAGCTGGCGGTCGTTATGCACGCCCACGGCCAGCGGACGAACCTGCGCACGCTTGAGGATCAGGTCGATGTCCTTTTGCGCCAGTTTGAAATCCTGGCCCGCAGGCACCTGGAACTCAATCAGGCAGATGTCGTCATGGCTGGTGACAATACGCGCCCCGGTACCCGAGGCCAGCACGCGTTCAATGCGCGTAGAGCCCTGTTCAGGGGTATAGCTACAGCGCAGCTGCAGGTCGATATCGCTGCCGGACACCGGCTGCAGCGTACGGGCGTGCAGAACCGGCGCTGCCAGACGCGCCAGTTCGCTGGCCTCGTCCAGACGCAGCAGCGGCAGCAGGCAGGCATCTTTCACCTTACGCGGGTCCGCGCTGTAGACACCGGCCACGTCGCTCCAGATGGTGACGCGGGAAACGCCCGCCAGCGCGCCGATTTGCGTCGCTGAATAGTCAGAGCCGTTACGCCCCAGCAGCACGGTTTCGCCCGCGCTGCTGCGGCTGATAAAGCCTGTCACCACAATACGTTTGCCCGGATGCTGCACCAGCAGCTGTTGCAGCAGCGGATAAGATAACCCTTCGTCTACCTGCGGCTGCGCGGCGCGCTCGGCACGCAGGAAATCACGCGCATCAAGCCAGGCCGCGTCCACGCCAAGGTGTTGCAGCACGGCGGCCATCAGGCGAGCGGACCACACTTCACCGTGCCCCACCACTTCGGCATACACCGCATCGGTAATGCCGCTGTCGAGCAGGGCGGCCAGACGTTCAAGGTCGTGCGTGAACGCGCTAATCAGCCCGTCCGCCACGTCTGCTGGCAGCAAACCGGCAATCAGCTCGCTCTGATAGCGGCGTAAAGACTGTTGAACCTGATGCGCAGAAAGGCGATCGGTCTGGCTCAGCTTAAGCCAGCTAATCAGCTGGTTGGTGGTGCTGCCCGCCGCGGAGACAACCATCATGTCGCCCGGCTGTGAATACTCGGTCATGATCCCTGCGACACGCAGGTAACACTTCACATCAGCAAGACTACTACCACCAAACTTGTGCAGTTGACGACCCTTCGCCCCTGCCTGCGCTATCACACTCATGATTACCCCTTGGCTGCGACCCGGAAGCCATTTTCCAGATCGGCAATTAAATCTTCAGAATCTTCAATACCGGTTGAGATACGCAGCAGCGTCTCAGAAATACCGGCGGCGGCACGGGCTTCCGGTGCCATACCTGCGTGCGTCATGGTCGCGGCGTGGGAGATCAAGCTTTCAACCCCACCTAAGGATTCCGCCAGCGTAAACAATGACAGCCCGCTCAGGAAGCGACGCAGCGTTTGCTCGTCGCCGTCCAGTTCAAAACTTAACATCGCGCCAAACCCTTTCTGCTGGCGCACGGCAATCTCGTGGCCCTGATTTTCCGGCAGCGACGGGTGATACAGTTTCTTCACCAGCGGCTGTGTTTGCAGGAAATCCACGATCGCCTGGGCGTTACGCTGCGCCACCTCCATGCGTGGGGACAGCGTGCGAATGCCGCGTAACAGCAGGTAGCTGTCGAAGGCACCCGCGGTGACGCCAATATTATTGGCCCACCATGCCAGTTCAGTGACAACGTCGGGATCTTTTGCAATCACCACGCCCGCCACCACGTCAGAATGGCCGTTCAGATATTTAGTGCATGAATGCAATACCAGATCTGCACCCAGTGCCAGCGGGTTCTGAAGGGCCGGACTGAGGAACGTATTATCCACTACACTTATCGCTCCCGCATCCCTTGCGAGCTGACAAATTTTCGCAATATCGACAACGCGCAGCAATGGATTGCTTGGACTTTCCACCAGCACCAGCTTCGGCTGCTCTGCAAGCGCCTGTTTTAGCGCCTGTTCGTCGTTTTGATCGACAAACAGCACGCGGTAGCAGCCGCGTTTTGCCAGGCTGTCAAACAGACGATAGCTGCCGCCGTAGCAGTCGTGCGGCGCAACCAGAAGGTCGCCAGGTTTCAGGAAGACGGTGGTCACCAGGTGGATCGCCGACATGCCGGTATTGGTCAGTACCGCCCCTGCGCCACCTTCCAGCTCCGCCAGCGCACGCTGGGTAACATCGCGCGTCGGGTTGCCGCGACGCGAGTAGTCATGCGCGCGGGGTTCATTAAATCCGGTGAAATTATACGTACTGGAGAGGTGAATAGGCGGGACAACACAGCCGTACTGCTCGTCATCATTCAATCCGCTACGCACTGCGATGGTGGCCTGTTTACGCGTCATGGTGAAGGCTTCCTGGCTAATTAGGTGAAAAGTCAGGCACCAGAGTAAACATTGAAAGTATGGACGTCAATACATCTGGACATCTAAACTTCTTTGCGTATAGATTGAGCAATGCGCAAATAGCCGTTAAAATTATATGCTTTAGTGCACGCTGCAGCGGCAATATCCGTGCCACGGTATCGTCTCTACGGTAAACTACACAAGATTCCGGTTCAGAACCGTCAGTTACGGTTTTGCACCTTTAGATTAATGACTGAGAGGATTAAAGGTATCTCATGGCTGAATGGAGCGGCGAATATATCAGCCCATACGCTGAGCACGGTAAGAAGAGTGAGCAAGTAAAGAAAATTACGGTTTCCATTCCTCTGAAAGTGTTGAAGATCCTCACCGATGAACGTACGCGTCGTCAGGTGAACAACCTGCGTCACGCGACGAACAGCGAGCTGCTGTGCGAAGCATTCCTGCACGCGTTTACCGGCCAACCGTTGCCAAACGACGACGATCTGCGCAAAGAGCGTAGTGATGAAATTCCGGAAGAGGCGAAGGTGATCATGCGTGAACTGGGTATCGACCCGGATACGTGGGAATACTGATTAGCGGATACAAAAAAGGCACCTTGCGGTGCCTTTTTTTCGGGAAACTTACTTAGCGCCCGGGATGCTGAAACGCTTGTTGAAGCGGTCAACACGGCCACCGGTTGCAACATCACGCTGCTTACCAGTGTAGAACGGGTGGCATTTGCCGCACACGTCCAGGTTCAGATCGTGGCCCACGGTAGAGCGGATCTGGATAGAGTTACCGCAAGAACAGTTTGCAGTAATCATTT
Source organism: Cotesia vestalis (assembly GCA_000956155.1). Taxonomy (NCBI): domain Eukaryota; kingdom Metazoa; phylum Arthropoda; class Insecta; order Hymenoptera; family Braconidae; genus Cotesia; species Cotesia vestalis. Next base: position 34,781 of record JZSA01000332.1, on the reverse strand, counting down.
CGTATTTCGGGTGAATATCTTTTTTCATGGGAGAACCTCAGTTAAGGCCGCGTCGCTCTTCCAGCCCTAACGCCAGACACCACGCGATGTTGAATGTAAGTTCTTTGGCGTAAAGTACACCAAAGGCGGCGAATCATACAGAATTTAACCAGCGTATGCAAACTGATCCGCACGCCGCTTTCTCTAATGTGTATACTAACGCGCCACTTTTCAAGTCAGGAAGATTCGATGCCCGTTGCTCACGTAGCCCTGCCCGTTCCGCTTCCCCGCACCTTTGACTATCTGCTGCCCGACAGCATGAGCGCCACAGCGGGCTGTCGCGTGACCGTGCCGTTTGGCAAACAGCAGCGCACAGGCATTGTGGTTTCCGTCAGCGAAAAAAGCGAGCTGCCGCTGAATGAGCTGAAATCAGTCATAGCGGTGCTGGACAACGAACCGGTTTACTCCACCAGCACCTGGCGATTACTGCTGTGGGCGGCGGATTACTACCATCACCCGATTGGCGATGTCCTGTTTCACGCGCTGCCCATACTGCTGCGTCAGGGGAAAAACGCCTGCCACGCGCCGATGTGGTACTGGTTTGCCACCGAACAGGGCCAGGCCGTAGATATCAACAGTCTGAAGCGCTCGCAGAAACAGCAGCAGGCGCTGGCGGCGCTGCGCCAGGGGAAAATCTGGCGGCATCAGGTGAATGAACTTGAGGTCAGCGAAACCGCGCTGCAGGCACTGCGCAAGAAAGGACTGAGCGAACTTGGCAGCGAAGCGCCCGCGCAGCAAGACTGGCGGGAGAGCTTTTCCGTTTCGGGCGATCGCCTGCGGCTGAACACCGAACAGGCGACCGCGGTGGGCGCAATCCACAGTGCATCGGATCATTTCTCCGCCTGGCTGCTGGCGGGCGTCACCGGCTCCGGCAAGACCGAAGTCTACCTGAGCGTACTGGAAAACGTGCTCGCGCAGGGCAAACAGGCGCTGGTGATGGTGCCGGAAATCGGCCTGACGCCGCAAACCATCGCCCGTTTTCGCGAGCGCTTTAATGCGCCGGTTGAGGTGCTTCACTCCGGTCTGAACGACAGTGAACGCCTCAGCGCCTGGCTGAAAGCCAAAAATGGCGAGGCGGCGATTGTCATCGGTACGCGTTCTTCTTTATTTACGCCGTTTAAAAATCTCGGCGTTATCGTGATCGACGAAGAGCACGACAGCTCCTATAAACAGCAGGAAGGCTGGCGCTACCATGCCCGTGACTTAGCGGTCTATCGCGCCCATAGCGAGCAGATCCCTATTATTCTGGGTTCCGCCACGCCTGCGCTCGAAACGCTGCATAACGTACGCCAGCGCAAATACCACATGCTGCGCCTGACGCGCCGCGCGGGCAATGCTCGCCCGGCCATCCAGCACGTGCTGGATTTGAAAGGTCAGCAGGTGCAGGCGGGGCTCGCCCCGGCGCTCATCACCCGCATGCGCCAGCATCTGCAGGCGGGCAACCAGGTGATCCTGTTCCTTAACCGCCGCGGATTTGCCCCTGCGCTGCTGTGTCACGACTGCGGCTGGATTGCCGAGTGTCCGCGCTGCGACCACTATTACACCTTCCACCAGGCCCAGCGTCATTTGCGCTGCCACCACTGCGACAGCCAGCGCCCGGTGCCGCGACAGTGCCCGTCGTGCGGCTCCACGCATATCGTGCCGGTCGGGCTGGGTACGGAACAGCTGGAACAGACGCTCGCCCCCTTCTTCCCTGACGTGCCTATCTCACGCATTGACCGGGACACCACCAGCCGGAAAGGGGCGCTGGAACAACAGCTGGCGGAAGTGCATCGCGGCGGCGCGCGTATCCTGATTGGCACCCAGATGCTGGCTAAAGGACACCACTTCCCGGACGTTACGCTGGTCGCCCTGCTGGATGTCGATGGCGCGCTCTTCTCCGCGGATTTCCGATCCGCGGAACGTTTCGCCCAGCTCTATACCCAGGTTGCCGGGCGTGCCGGACGTGCCGGGAAACAGGGGGAAGTGGTGCTGCAAACGCACCATCCTGAACATCCGCTGCTGCAAATCCTGCTGCATAAAGGCTACGATGCCTTTGCCGAGCAGGCGCTGGCCGAGCGCCAGACAATGCAGCTTCCGCCGTGGACCAGCCACGTCATCATCCGTGCAGAAGATCATAACAACCAGCAGGCGCCGCTTTTCCTCCAGCAGCTGCGAAATCTCCTGCAGGCCAGCCCTCTGGTGGATAATCAGCTGTGGATTTTAGGGCCTGTTCCGGCGCTGGCCGCCAAGCGTGGCGGGCGATTCCGCTGGCAGATTTTGCTGCAACATCCCTCCCGCATCCGCTTACAGCACATCGTGAGCGACACGCTGGCGCTGATCAACACTCTGCCGGACGCGCGTAAAGTGAAGTGGGTTCTTGACGTCGATCCGATAGAAGGCTGAATACGGATCGAAAAAATCCAACATTCCTCACACTTTTCATGAAAATTCTGTAACCGATTCCATTAACAATCTGTAAAAATGGCAAGGTGAGAAGTTCGGTGTTCATGCGAGGAGAAGACGTTGAAGTCCAGGAAAGAGGTTGCCTCGGCGACCATGAAAGACGTTGCCGAGAAAGCGCAAGTTTCTACGGCAACCGTGTCCCGCGCATTAATGAACCCGGATAAAGTCTCCCAGGCGACCCGCCATCGGGTGGAGCAGGCGGCCCTGGAAGTCGGGTATTTCCCGCAAGCGATGGGTCGTAACGTGAAGCGTAACGAATCGCGCACTATCCTGGTGATTGTCCCGGATATCTGCGATCCCTTCTTCAGCGAGATTATCCGCGGTATTGAAGTCACGGCGGCGGAACAAGGCTACCTCGTTCTGATTGGCGACTGCGCCCATCAGAACCAGCAGGAAAAGACCTTTATCGACCTTATTATCACCAAGCAGATCGACGGCATGCTGCTGCTTGGCTCGCGCCTGCCGTTTGACGCCAGCATCGAAGAACAACGCAATTTACCGCCGATGGTGATGGCTAACGAGTTTGCGCCGGAACTTGAACTGCCGACCGTGCATATCGACAACCTCACCGCCGCCTTTAATGCCGTGAACTATCTTCAGGAGCTGGGGCATAAGCGCATCGGTTGTATCGCTGGCCCGGAAGAGATGCCGCTGTGCCATTATCGCCTGCAGGGTTATGTTCAGGCGCTGCGTCGCGCCGGTGCCGTCGTCGACCCGCACTATATTGCTCGTGGGGATTTCACCTATGAAGCGGGCGGGCAGGCGCTGGAGAAACTGCTGGCGCTGCCGGAGCCACCTACCGCCGTGTTCTGTCACAGCGACGTCATGGCGCTGGGGGCCTTGTCTTATGCCAAACGCCGTGGGCTGCGCGTGCCGAAAGACTTGTCGATTATCGGCTTCGATAATATTTCGCTTTCGGAATTTTGCGATCCACCGCTCTCAACCGTTGCACAACCCCGCTACCAGATTGGCCGTGAAGCGATGCTGCTTTTGCTGGATCAGCTGCATGGTCAGACAGTTAGCAGCGGCTCACGACTGCTCGACTGCGAGCTAATTGTGCGCGGCTCTACCCAGGCATTGACTTAAAGTAAACCTCTTTAAGACTCACTGTCTGGTCAAAGCCCCGCCGCTTAAGTAACATGGCGGGCTGACGAACGAATAAATACAGCGAAACGATAGTGGCACAACGAGATTATGTACGTCGCGGCCAGCCGGCACCTTCGCGACGCAAAAAGAGTGGCTCAAGGAACAAGCAACGTAGCCTGCCTGCTGTCTCGCCAGCGATGGTCGCTATTGCTGCGGCTGTACTGGTCGCCTTTATTGGTGGCCTGTACTTTATCACGCACCATAAGAAAGAAGAGTCCGAGGCGCTTCAGGGCAACAAAGTGGTCGGCAATGGCTTACCGCCAAAACCTGAAGAACGCTGGCGTTACATTAAAGAGCTGGAAAGCCGCCAGCCGGGCGTGCGTGCGCCTACCGAACCGTCCGCCGGTGGCGAAGTGAAGAACGCCGATCAGCTCACGGATGAACAGCGTCAGCTCTTGGCCCAGATGCAGGCCGATATGCGCCAGCAGCCAACGCAGTTGAACGAAGTCCCGTGGAATGAACAAACGCCCGCTCAGCGTCAGCAAACGTTGCAGTTGCAGCGTCAGCGCCAGGCTCAGATCCAACAGCAGCAGCAACAGCAGCAGTGGGCGCAAACCCAGCCGGTACAGCAGCCTCGCTCGCAGCCGCGGGTGACGGAACAGCCTTATCAGCAGCCGCAGCAGCAAACGCGCACGGTACAAACTCAGCCTGCCCAGCAGCCAAAAGCGCAGCCGCAAAAGCAAGCCGCCCAGCCGTATCAGGATCTGCTACAAACACCGGCGCATACCACCGCGCAGCAGCCGAAAACGCAGCAGTCCGCACCGGTCACCAAAGAGACCGAGGCGCCGAAGCAAACGGCTGAGAAAAAAGATGAACGTCGCTGGATGGTGCAGTGTGGTTCGTTTAAAGGCGCAGAGCAGGCGGAAACCGTCCGTGCTCAGCTGGCGTTCGAAGGGTTTGATTCACGCATTACCACCAATAACGGCTGGAATCGCGTGGTGATTGGTCCGGTGAAAGGCAAAGAAAATGCCGATGGCACCATTTCCCGTCTGAAGGTCGCGGGCCACACAAACTGCATTCGACTCGCTTCCGGGGGTTGAAACCCCCAAAATCCCCCCCATCTATCATTCTATTCAGCCCTGAGCACAGGCTCAGGGCTTCTGTTTCCCGATTCTGTAACCAGGGGGTCTGCTCGTGACAACAATAGTAAGTGTACGCCGTAACGGCCAGGTGGTAATTGCCGGGGACGGCCAGGCCACGCTGGGTAATACCGTCATGAAAGGCAACGTGAAGAAAGTGCGTCGTCTCTATAACGACAAAGTGATCGCCGGTTTTGCAGGCGGCACTGCCGATGCCTTCACGCTGTTTGAACTGTTTGAACGCAAACTGGAAATGCACCAGGGTCATCTGGTGAAAGCCGCCGTTGAGCTGGCGAAAGACTGGCGTACCGACCGCATGCTGCGCAAGCTCGAAGCGCTGCTGGCCGTGGCCGACGAAAACGCCTCGCTGATCATCACCGGTAACGGTGACGTGATCCAGCCAGAAAACGACCTGATTGCCATCGGCTCTGGCGGCCCATACGCTCAGGCAGCTGCCCGCGCGCTGTTGGAAAATACCGACATGAACGCGCGCGATATCGCGGTGAAAGCGTTGGATATTGCAGGTGATATCTGCATCTATACCAACCACAATCACACCATCGAAGAATTGACCTCTAAAGCGTAAGGATCTCCCATGTCTGAAATGACCCCACGCGAAATTGTCAGCGAACTGAATAAACACATTATCGGCCAGGACAATGCCAAGCGTTCCGTGGCGATTGCCCTGCGTAACCGCTGGCGTCGTATGCAGCTTGATGAAGAGCTGCGCCATGAAGTGACCCCAAAAAACATTCTGATGATCGGCCCGACCGGCGTCGGTAAAACCGAAATCGCTCGTCGTCTGGCGAAGCTGGCTAACGCGCCGTTCATCAAAGTTGAAGCCACCAAGTTCACCGAAGTGGGCTATGTGGGTAAAGAAGTGGACTCCATCATCCGCGATCTGACCGATTCGGCGATCAAGATGGTGCGCGTTCAGGCTATCGAGAAGAACCGCTATCGCGCTGAAGAGATGGCCGAAGAGCGTATTCTCGACGTACTGATCCCACCGGCCAAAAACAACTGGGGCCAGGCGGAACAGCAGGCTGAGCCGTCTGCGGCGCGTCAGGCGTTCCGTAAGAAGCTGCGCGAAGGCGAGCTGGACGACAAAGAGATAGAGATCGATCTCGCCGCTGCGCCAATGGGCGTTGAAATCATGGCCCCTCCTGGCATGGAAGAGATGACCAGCCAGCTGCAGTCCATGTTCCAGAACCTGGGTGGTCAGAAGCAGAAAGCGCGTAAGCTGAAAATCAAAGACGCGATGAAGCTGCTGATCGAAGAAGAAGCGGCGAAGCTGGTGAACCCGGAAGAGCTGAAGCAGGATGCTATCGACGCGGTTGAGCAGCACGGCATCGTGTTTATCGATGAAATCGACAAAATCTGTAAGCGCGGTGAATCCTCAGGCCCGGACGTTTCCCGTGAAGGCGTTCAGCGCGACCTGCTGCCGCTGGTTGAAGGCTGCACCGTCTCCACTAAACACGGCATGGTCAAAACCGACCACATCCTGTTTATCGCCTCTGGTGCGTTCCAGGTGGCCAAACCGTCTGACCTGATCCCGGAACTGCAGGGGCGTCTGCCGATCCGCGTTGAGCTGCAGGCGCTGACCACCGAAGATTTCGAGCGCATCCTGACCGAGCCAAACGCCTCTGTGACCGTACAGTACAAAGCGCTGATGGCAACCGAAGGCGTGAACATCGAGTTCACCGAGGATGGCATTAAACGCATCGCTCAGGCGGCATGGCAGGTTAACGAAACGACCGAGAACATCGGCGCACGTCGTCTGCACACCGTACTGGAACGCCTGATGGAAGACATCTCTTATGATGCGAGCGACCTCAATGGCGAAAGCATTACCATCAACGCAGAATATGTGGGCAAACACCTGGATGCGTTAGTGGCAGATGAAGATCTGAGCCGTTTTATCCTATAATCGCGGTTATTGCATTTTCATCACTGTTGATGGGGGCTAATGCCCCCATTTTTATTGGCTAAATAACTATGACTGATATCAGCCGTACTCAGGCGTGGCTCGAAAGTTTACGCCCAAAAACCCTTCCTTTGGCCTTCGCCGCGATCGTCGTCGGTACTGCGCTTGCCTGGTGGCAAGGGCATTTCGATCCGTGGGTGGCGGGGCTGGCGTTGATTACCGCCGGTCTGCTGCAAATCCTCTCCAACCTCGCCAACGACTATGGCGACGCGGTAAAGGGCAGCGACAAGCCTGACCGCATCGGGCCACTGCGTGGGATGCAAAAAGGGGTGATCACCCAGGCGCAGATGAAACGGGCGCTGATTATCACCGTGGCGCTGATTTGCGTGTCCGGCCTGGCGCTGGTGACGGTAGCGTCTAAAACTACCAGCGATTTTATTGGCTTCCTGGTGCTGGGCCTGCTCGCCATTATCGCGGCCATTACCTATACCGTCGGTACGCGGCCCTACGGCTATATCGGTCTGGGTGATATTTCAGTCCTGGTCTTCTTCGGCTGGCTGAGCGTGATGGGGAGCTGGTACTTACAGACGCATACGCTGATCCCTGCCCTGTTCCTGCCGGCGACCGCCTGCGGCCTGCTGGCGACGGCGGTGCTCAACATCAACAACCTGCGCGATATCGACAGCGACCGCGTAAACGGTAAGAACACGCTCGCGGTGCGCCTCGGCCCGGTAAATGCACGCCGCTACCACGTCTGCCTGCTGATGGGGGCGCTGATTTGCCTGGCGCTGTTTAACCTGATTTCACTGCACAGCCTGTGGGGCTGGCTGTTTATACTCGCCGCACCGCTGCTGGTGAAACAGGCGCGCTTCGTGATGCGCGAACTTAGCCCGTCCGCCATGCCGCCGATGCTCGAACGCACGGTAAAAGGGGCGCTGTTAACTAACCTGTTGTTCGTCATCGGGATTGTCCTGAGCCAGACGCTGCGTTAACTGACAAATATCAATTAACAATTGATGATTTTGCCAACAACGCCTTTCGCACGATATACTGAACACATTCGCAGCAACTGAGCGTTAAACCTATGAAATACGATACCTCCGAGCTTTGTGACATCTACCAGGAAGATGTCAACGTCGTTGAACCGCTGTTCTCCAACTTTGGTGGACGGTCGTCGTTTGGCGGACAAATCATCACGGTGAAATGTTTCGAGGATAACGGGTTGCTGTACGATCTGCTCGAACAGAATGGCCGTGGCCGCGTTCTGCTGGTCGATGGCGGTGGCTCAGTGCGCCGCGCCCTGATCGACGCTGACCTTGCCCGTCTTGCCGCGCAAAACGAGTGGGAAGGGATTGTGGTCTACGGCTCCGTGCGCCAGGTGGACGATCTGGAAGACCTGGATATCGGCATCCAGGCTATCGCAGCCATTCCGGTGGGTGCAGCAGGTGACGGCATCGGCGAAAGCGACATCCGCGTGAATTTCGGCGGCGTGACCTTCTTCTCCGGCGACCATCTCTATGCCGACAATACCGGGATTATCCTTTCTGAGGACGCGCTGGATATTGAATAACGATAAAGGCCATCGGCAAACCGGATGGCCTTTTTCTTTTATTTGTCCTCACCCGATTCATAATGGGTGATACGAAGTTCATACGTTCCCTTCCGCTTCTGGACAGCAATACCCATCTGAACACGACAGTCGGGATAGCTATCAATATAAGCGTTGAGCTTTTCAGCTATCGACTGGATTTTATCCCCTTCAATATCCGTAAACGTAAGCGTACTGATCTGCAAGCCACTTCCCTCATCGGCGTGACGGGTGAAATACCAGTGCGATGCAAGCCTGGGTGCCTGCCTGAGCGGTTCAGGTGTTAATAAATAATATTGAAGAAAATCACGTTGCGTGTATTCCTCATCCATGAAGGAACGCGTCATCAACACACAATAAAGTATCGCCAGCGCAGAGAACGTTAAAACAAGGAAATATTTCTTCATACGCGCAATTCAAGAAAAGTGTTATCGACAATATCGCTTCGTTTCGTCATCTCGCGTTCCGTGTGAGTTGTCGTATCAAGCGAGTCTATTTCGATGAAATAAAAAAGGCACGCATTTAGCGTGCCTTTTGTACGAATTCGGAATTACACTTCTTCCATACGTCCCAGAAGCGCCTGCAGACGATCCTGCCAGCCATTCTGCTGTTCGCGCAGCTGGTGGTTTTCACGCTCCAGTTCTTCGCGGCTGTGCTGAGCATTCTGAACTTCCTGTGACAGGGAGTTGTTCTTCTCTTTCAGCTCTTCAATTTCCATCTGCAGCAGGGTGATGGTGTCGATCGCCTGCTGTACTTTCGATTCCAGTTTCTCAAACACTTCTAAAGACATGATGCTACCTCTCCTGAATTGCAAGGCGACGCTTTAACGTAAACGCGCACGACATAGCGTCGATTGTATGGAGCGCGACGCTCTCTGTCCAGCGACAGACCGCGCAGATCGCGCTTTGCAACACTTTTCAGTGTCATCCTGGTGCGTTCGCGGCATATACCCCTAAATTGTTAACTCTTTAGTTAATGAAATGATTCAGCTCTCATTCCTGTCGTGATGCAAAAACGCGCTTTATGGCGCGAAAACGCTCATTTTATTGACACAGACCACACATTTTGATTTCGATATTTCTCGTTTTTGCTCGTTAACGATAAATTAACACTGTGTCTACAGGGCACCATGGCTGTCACGGGCGGTCATGCTAACAAAAAACATTCAATTTCTTCAGGATTCCGATTATGAGTCAGACATCAACCTTAAAAGGCCAGTGCATTGCCGAGTTTCTGGGTACCGGGTTGTTGATATTCTTCGGAGTGGGCTGTGTCGCAGCACTGAAAGTGGCGGGTGCCAGTTTCGGTCAGTGGGAAATCAGCATCATCTGGGGTCTGGGCGTGGCGATGGCCATCTACCTGACCGCAGGGGTTTCCGGTGCACATCTTAACCCGGCGGTGACCATCGCGCTGTGGCTGTTCGCGTGCTTCGACGGACGCAAAGTCGTACCCTTTATCCTTTCTCAATTTGCCGGCGCGTTTTGCGCAGCGGCGTTAGTTTACGGGCTTTATTACAATCTTTTCAGCGACTTCGAACAAACGCATCATATGGTTCGCGGCAGTGTCGACAGCCTGGAACTGGCTGGTATCTTCTCCACCTATCCGAACCCGCATATCAATTTTGTGCAGGCGTTCGCAGTTGAAATGGTGATTACCGCTATTCTGATGGGCGTTATCATGGCGCTGGGCGATGACGGGAACGGTATCCCGCGCGGCCCGCTGGCGCCTCTGCTGATTGGCCTGCTGATCGCCGTCATCGGGGCATCTATGGGGCCTCTGACAGGCTTTGCGATGAACCCGGCGCGTGACCTGGGGCCGAAAACCTTCGCGTTCTTCGCGGGCTGGGGCGACGTTGCCTTCACCGGCGGCAAAGACATTCCTTACTTCCTGGTGCCGCTGTTCGGGCCAATCGTAGGGGCGGCGCTGGGCGCATTCGGCTATCGCAAATTAATTGGTCGCCACTTACCGTGCGACACCTGTGTGGAAGAGGAGAAAGAGACGACCTCCGCCACACAACAAAAAGCTTCGCTGTAAACTGACTACGGGACACAAACCATGACCGAAAAAAAATATATCGTTGCGCTCGACCAGGGCACCACCAGCTCCCGCGCTGTCGTAATGGATCATGACGCGAACATCGTCAGCGTGTCACAGCGCGAATTTGAACAAATCTATCCTCGTCCAGGCTGGGTAGAGCACGACCCAATGGAGATCTGGGCGTCACAAAGCTCCACTCTGGTCGAAGTGCTGGCGAAAGCCGACATCAGCTCCGACGAGATTGCCGCCATCGGCATCACCAACCAGCGTGAAACCACCGTTGTCTGGGAACGCGAAACCGGCAAACCGATTTACAACGCCATCGTCTGGCAGTGCCGCCGCACCTCGGAAATTTGCGAAAAGCTGAAACGCGACGGCATGGAAGAGTACATCCGTAGCGCCACCGGGCTGGTCATTGACCCGTACTTCTCCGGCACCAAGGTGAAGTGGATCCTCGACCACGTCGAAGGCTCACGCGAGCGCGCAAAACGCGGCGAGCTGCTGTTCGGCACCGTCGATACCTGGCTTATCTGGAAGATGACCCAGGGACGCGTGCACGTCACCGACTACACCAACGCCTCGCGCACCATGCTGTTCAACATCAACACCCTCGAGTGGGATGACAAGATGCTGGACGCGCTGGATATCCCACGCGCCATGCTGCCACAGGTACGCAAGTCCTCCGAGGTGTACGGCCAGACCAACATCGGCGGTAAAGGCGGCACGCGTATCCCTATCGCCGGTATCGCTGGCGATCAGCAGGCGGCGCTGTTCGGCCAGCTGTGCGTTAAGGAAGGGATGGCGAAGAACACCTACGGCACCGGCTGCTTTATGCTGATGAACACCGGCGAGAAGGCGGTGAAATCAGAGAACGGCCTGCTGACGACTATCGCCTGTGGCCCTCGCGGCGAAGTGAACTACGCTCTGGAAGGCGCGGTATTCATGGCAGGCGCGTCTATTCAGTGGCTGCGCGACGAGATGAAGCTCATCAGCGACGCGTTTGACTCCGAATATTTCGCCACCAAGGTGAAAGACACCAACGGCGTATACGTGGTGCCTGCCTTCACCGGCCTTGGCGCTCCCTACTGGGACCCGTATGCGCGCGGTGCTATTTTCGGCCTGACGCGCGGCGTGAACTCAAACCACATCATCCGCGCGACGCTGGAGTCCATTGCCTACCAGACGCGCGATGTGCTGGAAGCGATGCAGGCCGACTCCGGCATTCGTCTTCACGCCCTGCGCGTGGACGGCGGCGCGGTCGCCAACAACTTCCTGATGCAGTTCCAGTCCGACATTCTGGGCACCCGCGTGGAGCGTCCTGAAGTGCGCGAAGTTACGGCGCTTGGCGCGGCGTACCTCGCCGGTCTGGCGGTCGGTTTCTGGCAGAACCTGGACGAACTGCAGGAAAAAGCGGTCATCGAACGCGAATTCCGCCCGGGTATCGAAACCACCGAGCGCAACTACCGTTACAGCGGCTGGAAGAAAGCGGTGAAGCGCGCCCTGGCGTGGGAAGAGCACGACGAGTAATCATATATTCCCTCTCCCATGGGGAGAGGGTCAGGGTGAGGGGCCCAGACCGCACCGGTCCCCGCACCCCATCCCACTCTGTGATAAACTTCGTGCAATTCTTTTTGATTGCACGAGTACCTCATGAAACGTGAACTTGCCATCGAGTTTTCCCGCGTCACCGAAGCCGCCGCTCTGGCTGGCTATAAATGGCTTGGCCGTGGCGACAAAAATACCGCTGACGGCGCAGCTGTCCATGCCATGCGCATTGTCCTCAACCAGGTCAACATCGACGGCACCATCGTGATTGGCGAAGGCGAAATCGACGAAGCGCCGATGCTCTACATCGGTGAAAAAGTCGGTACCGGCAAGGGCGATGCCGTGGATATCGCCGTCGACCCCATTGAAGGCACCCGCATGACGGCGATGGGCCAGGCCAACGCCCTGGCAGTGCTGGCGGTCGGCGACAAAGGTTGCTTCCTCAATGCGCCAGATATGTACATGGAAAAGCTGATCGTCGGCCCCGGCGCGAAGGGCGCAATCGACCTTAACCTGCCGCTGGAAGAGAACCTGCGCAACGTCGCCGCGGCACTCGGTAAACCGCTCGGTGAACTGACCGTCACCATTCTGGCGAAACCGCGCCACGACGCCACCATCACCCAGATGCAAAAGCTCGGCGTGCGCGTCTTTGCCATCCCGGACGGCGACGTTGCCGCCTCCATCCTGACCTGCATGCCTGACAGCGAAGTGGACGTGCTTTACGGCATCGGCGGCGCGCCTGAAGGCGTGGTCTCCGCGGCGGTGATCCGCGCGCTCGACGGCGATATGCAGGCCCGCCTGCTGGCGCGTCACGACGTTAAAGGCGACAGCGAAGAGAACCGTCGCATTGGCGAGAACGAACTGGCACGCTGTGCGGCGATGGGCATTGAAGCCAACAGGGTACTGGCGTTAAACGACATGGCGCGCAGCGATAACGTGGTCTTCTCTGCAACCGGCATCACCAAAGGCGATCTGCTGGACGGCATTACCCGCAAGGGCAATATGGCGACCACCGAAACGCTGCTGATCCGCGGAAAATCACGCACCATTCGCCGCATTCAGTCTATCCACTATCTCGATCGTAAAGACCCGGACGTGCAGACCCACATTCTGTAAAACCGTTTGATCGATTGAGCTTTCCGGCCCGATTGGGCTGGAAATCTTCACCGCAAGACCGGAAGATAGAGCAGAGAAACAGCACAGGAGAAGATCATGGCGGACTGGGTAACGGGTAAAGTCACAAAGGTACAGTTCTGGACCGATGCGCTATTTAGTCTCACCCTTCACGCTCCGGTTCATCCGTTTACCGCAGGGCAATTTGCGAAGCTGGGGCTGGATGTCGACGGCGAGCGCGTACAGCGCGCCTATTCATACGTCAACGCGCCGGATAACCCGGACCTTGAGTTCTATCTGGTTACCGTCCCGGACGGCAAGCTCAGCCCGCGCCTCGCCGCGCTGAAGCCCGGCGACGAGGTGCAGATTGTCAGCGAAGCCGCAGGCTTCTTCGTGCTGGACGAAATTCCGGACTGCGACACCCTGTGGATGCTGGCGACCGGGACCGCCATCGGCCCTTACCTCTCCATTCTGGAGTACGGCAAAGATCTTGAGCGTTTTAAGAATATCGTGCTGGTACACGCCGCGCGCTATGCCGCTGATTTGAGCTATCTGCCGCAAATGCAGGCGCTGGAGCAGCGCTATGCCGGGAAGCTGAAAATTCAGACCGTGGTCAGCCGCGAAACGGCGGCAGGCTCGCTGACGGGACGCGTGCCGGCGTTGATTGAAAGCGGTGCGCTGGAAGCGGCGGTTGGTTTACCGATGAATACGGAAACCAGCCACGTGATGCTGTGCGGTAACCCGCAGATGGTCAGAGATACGCAGCAGCTTCTGAAGGATACCCGGCAGATGACGAAGCACCTTCGCCGCCGACCGGGCCATATGACGGCTGAACACTACTGGTGATCAGCGGTACTTCACCTCAAGGGTGTCTTTACCGTATTTGTTTTCGCTCTGGGTGCCGATAAACGCGCCCAGATCGATAATCATCATCACAAAGATAATGGTCGGCAACAGCAGGCCAACCACCCACGGGAGGATGGACGGCAGTATCGACCAGTCCCCTGCCACCAGCATCCACGCCAGAATAATCAGAAATGCCCATGCGCCGGAGCGGCCGCGATCGTGCAGGCGTTTTACCACCACTGCCGCTGTTGGCCACAGCAGGCACACCAGCGCAAAGGCCGCAGTTTGCGTGCTCAGCCACGCATTGAACGCCACGAAAAACAGTGCCAGCATAGCGACGATCCACGTCACTATCCATATCCAGAAGTCCCGGCGTCCGATACGCCCTTTGAATGAAAACAGCCACTGCTGTATGGTCATGTAAGGTTCCTTATTATGATATAGCGCGCATTTTACCCTGGAGTGGTGACCTTTTGACAAGCCAGGCATATATCGTTTTAATCATGGCCATTGACGGCCAGGGGCAATATTGATGAAAAGTTCGGCATACTCTCTGTTACTGTGTTTAGCGATGCTGAGCGCCAGCGTCACCCTGCACGCCGCCGACACCGCCGCTCCTGCTGCCGCGCCCTATCTGCTTGCGGGCGCGCCGTCGTTCGATCGCTCCATCAGCCAGTTCCGCGAAGCCTTTAACAAAGACAACCCAACCCTGCCGCTGGATGAATTTCGCTCTATCGAGAGCGCCCGGGATACCTCGACCCTCACCCGCGCAGCCAGCAAGATTAACGAAAATCTGTATGCCTCAACCGCGCTGGAGCGTGGAACGTTAAAAATCAAAAGCATGCAGATAACCTGGCTGCCCATCCAGGGGCCTGAACAGAAAGCGGCAAAAGCGAAAGCCCATGAATACATGAGCGCCGTGCTGCGCGCTTTTACCCCGGCCTTAACCAAAGCGCAGAGCCAGCAAAAGCTGCAAAAACTCCTCACCGCGGGTAAAAACAAACACTATTACGCCGAGACCGAAGGTGCCGTTCGCTATGTGGTGGCAGATAATGGCGAAAAGGGACTGACCTTCGCTGTTGAACCGATTAAGCTGGCACTATCAGACCCGCTTGGAGGGGCGAATTAATGACAAAAAGCAAAGCCTTTCGAGGGAAAATCTCTATACTGATTCACAGACCATGCCGCCCTTAAGGGTGGCCATATTCCTTAATTCGCTTATTTAGCGTGGAGAATTGAAATGCGACATCCTTTAGTGATGGGTAACTGGAAACTGAACGGCAGCCGCCACATGGTAAACGAGCTGGTTGCGAACCTGCGTAAAGAGCTGGCTGGCGTAACGGGCTGTGCGGTTGCTATCGCGCCACCGGATATGTACCTGGACCTGGCTAAACGTGCCGCTGACGGTAGCCACATCGTGCTGGGTGCTCAGAACGTTGACGTTAACCTGTCTGGCGCATTCACCGGTGAAACCTCCGCTGAAATGCTGAAAGATATCGGCGCGAAATACATCATCATCGGCCACTCTGAGCGTCGCACCTACCACAAAGAATCCGACGAGTTTATCGCGAAGAAATTCGCCGTGCTGAAAGAGCAGGGTCTGATCCCGGTTCTGTGCATCGGTGAAACCGAAGCAGAAAACGAAGCGGGTAAAACCGAAGAAGTGTGTGCTCGTCAGATCGACGCCGTACTGAAAACCCAGGGCGCGAGCGCGTTCGAAGGCGCGGTTATCGCTTACGAGCCAGTCTGGGCTATCGGTACCGGCAAATCAGCAACCCCAGCGCAGGCGCAGGCGGTTCACAAATTTATCCGTGACCACATTGCTAAAGCAGACGCGAAAGTGGCTGAGCAGGTTATCATCCAGTACGGCGGTTCCGTAAATGCAGCGAACGCCGCTGAGCTGTTCACCCAGCCGGACATCGACGGCGCGCTGGTTGGCGGCGCATCCCTGAAAGCCGACGCTTTCGCGGTGATCGTTAAAGCAGCAGAAGCCGCTAAACAGGCGTAATGCTGTTGTGGCGGGTGGCGCTTAGCTAATCCGCCCTACGGTTTTTTTACAGCCGTCCCAGCAAGCTAAACCACAGATAATCCAGCGGCAGCAGAACCATATAGGTCGCTATCGCCAGTGCCAGACACAGCAACATCCCCGCCCTCGCAGGCACCTTCCCTAACCCCATCGCCACCACAATCGGCGACGCCTGATACGGCAGCAGCGGCGTGGAATACCCCAGCACCTGAATCATGATCACCGACAGCAGCGGGAAGCCGGTCGCATCCGCGAAGCTCTGCGCCAGCGTGGTGTACAACGCCGGAACGCCGTTGGCCGTCATGATGAAGTTGAGCGCGGTGGTGATCCCCGTCAGCGCCAGGAAACTGGTAAACGGCCTGTCTGCATCCAGCGGCATAACGTGCAGCAACGCCTCCCCCACCGCCGCACCGATACCGGTCTGCGTGACGGTAATCGCCAGCCCGAGAATGCCCGCCACATAAATGCAGGTGCGCATGTTCACTCCCGCCGAGAACTCCTCTCCGGTGATAAATCCAATACGCGGCAGCATGACGATGACCGATGCCGCCAGACCCGTCCAGGCGGGTCCCACGCCGTGCCAGCTCTCGGTGACCCACATCACCAGCACGAACGCCAGCAGCCAGGCGAGACGCTTTTCGTCCCGCCCCATCGGCTCAGAGGGTGCCAGATCGCGCGGTGGCTTTGGGCTGCCGGGAAACAGCCAGCAGATCAGGCCGATCAGAATCAGGCCTTTGAGAATGCCCAGCACCGGCGTATGCAGCAGCAGGTACGGCACATAGTTGAGGTGGATCCCGTACGAGCCTTCCGCCGCGCCGCTCATCACCAGGTTGGGAACGTTGGCTGGCAGAATGGTCGCGGAGAGCTGGAACGTGCCGAATCCGACCGCCAGCGCCAGGCCAAACCAGGCGCGGGAGCCATCAGGAATACCGGCCCGCTTCGCCATGGCGGCGACGATCGGCATCAGCAGCGCAATACGTCCCATGTTCGACGGCATTACAAACGCCAGCGCGTAGCTGAGCAGCACCACGCTTGCCACCATCAGTACCCAGGAGTCGGTCAGTTTCGCGGACAATGCCCGCGCGGCCCTGTCCGCGAGGCCGGTTTTGCGGATCGCCACGCCCAGCACAAACCCGCTGAACACCAGCCAGAAAGCGGACGACGCAAAACCGCCGAAAATAACGTCCGGCGGGGCTATTTTGGTGGCCATCGCCGCCGTGAAAAACAGCAGCGCGGTAATGAACTCCGGCAGCAGCGACGTCGCCCAGAGCACAATGGTGACGCCAACAATTAGCGAGGGCAGAAACAGAGGGTGAGTGAACCAGAGCGACATGCCTGTCTCCTGTAGATTTTTTCAGCAAGTCTACGGCGACAGGCAGGGCGAGTAAACGCTATTTATGGTGGGGTCACTTCAGGATATCGCATTGATGATCCTGTAATTCCTCAGCCGATGCGCGGTTAAGGGTGAGCAGGTTGCGTTCGGTCGCCAGCAGAACAAATGAGCCGTCCGACTGCTGCGCCATCGCCAGCGCAAAGCGTCCCATATGGTCGCGCGCTTCCGGCAGCTCTTCCGCCAGCATCATGAACGGGCTGCGCTGTACCAGCTCGTTTTCCGTCACCCTGCGGGCGAGATATTCATGCCCTTCCAGTCCGCCGGGAAGCGGCAGCCACTGGGTACTGATCTGCCCCTGGCTGGCGTCCAGCTTTTGCCGCACGTCCGGACGCAGGCAGGAGATATGAATATGGAAATGGTTCTGCGTGCGGCCAGTCGGGGAGTTGATGGTCAGTGAGACGGCGCTGTCCGGCACGTCTGCGCCGCGCTTCTGGCTCATAAAGTTACGCGACTGCCACGCCAGCCAGAAGAAGTTAGGGGTTTGAGGCTCGGTCAGGAGCGGGCTTTCGGTGCCATTGATACGGTAGGTGGGCATCAGCAGATACTGCAGCGGACCGTTGCGGTCTTTAAACACTACGTAGCCTGCATCCGGCTTCACCTCTGCGCACGGCGCAGGGTTATCGTTTTTAAGCTGATTAGGCACGCACTGGTCGAGCACGATATGACGCAGCGCATTCGAATTACCCGCTTTTAAAAAGTACCAGCCCCCTGCGGCGAGCACGATAACAATCAAAATGAGCAAAAGTATTTTTTTCACAACGCGTTCCCTGTTTTTCATAGAGGCAAAAGAGTAACGCAAAATGATGACCAAATAAAAAACCCGGTGGATTTCTCACACCGGGTCACCGTGTCGTTCTGTGCGAAAGGCTAGCGTTTGCTGATCTGGTCGAAGGTGCCGCCATTGGAGAAATGCGTTTTCTGCGCGTTGGCCCAGCCGCCAAATTCCTCATCAATGGTGAAGAGTTTCAGTTTCGGGAAGGCGTTCTCGTACTTCTTCGCAACCGCCGGATCGCGCGGACGATAGAAGTTTTTCGCGGCAATGTCCTGGCCTTCCGGCGAGTAGAGATACTTCAGATAGGCCTCAGCCACCGCTTTGGTATCCTTTTTCTCCACCACCTTATCGACGATGGAGACAGTCGGTTCGGCGAGGATAGATTCGCTCGGGGTGACGATTTCAAACTTGTCTTTGCCCAGCTCGTTAGTCGCCAGCAGGGCTTCGTTTTCCCACGCAATCAGCACGTCACCAATGCCACGTTCCACGAAGGTATTGGTTGCGCCGCGCGCGCCGGAATCCAGCACTTCAACGTTTTTATACAGCGCTTTGACGAAATCCTGGGCTTTCGCCTGGTCACCGTTGTTGTGGTGTAATGCGTAGCCCCAGGCCGCCAGGTAGTTCCAGCGTGCGCCGCCGGAGCTTTTCGGGTTCGGGGTGATCACGGAAACGCCCGGCTTGACCAGGTCGTTCCAGTCATGGATCTGTTTCGGGTTGCCTTTACGCACCAGGAAAACGATGGTCGAGGTGTACGGCGCGGAGTTGTCCGGGAGGCGTTTGATCCAGTTCTTATCAATACGGCCACGCGCGGCAATGGCATCTACGTCGTAGGCCAGCGCCAGGGTGACGACATCGGCTTCAATGCCGTTGATGACCGAGGTTGCCTGCTTACCGGAACCGCCGTGCGACTGGCGAACCACCACGTTATCACCGGTTTCCTGCTTCCAGTGCGCCGCAAAGGCCTTGTTATACTGATCGTACAGCTCGCGCGTCGGGTCGTACGACACGTTCAGAAGCTGAATGTCCTTTGCCAGCACGCTGGTCGATGCCAGCAATAATGTTAACCCTACGCCCCACTTGTTCATCGCCCGGCTCTCTTATGCAATGTTTTGATGATTGCAGCGTGCCAGAAAGCTAACCGATGATTAAAGAATAAAAAAAGATTGGCTATAACTTTGAGGAATAAAAAAGGAGGTTGAGTGCGTAGAACCAAGCCAGAGCCGATCAGTACAGTTTTTTCGCGCAGTCCAGCCAGTCACCTTTGAACGGACGCTTCATGTTTTCAATCGCGTCGATGATGTCATGGTGAACCAGTTTTTCGTTCTGAATACCGACGCAGCGGCCACCGTGGCCCTGCAGCAGCAGATCGATCGCATACGCGCCCATGCGGGACGCCAGGATACGGTCGTATGGCCCTGGGGAGCCGCCGCGCTGGATGTGGCCAAGTACGGTTGCACGGGTTTCGCGCTTGGTTTCGGTTTCGATATATTTCGCCAGTTCATCCACATCACAGATATGCTCGGTGATGGCCACGATCGCGTGTTTCTTACCTTTCGCGATACCGGCTTTGATTTCGTTCACCAGATCTTCACGGCTGAACTCCACTTCCGGCACCACGATGAACTCACAGCCACCCGCAATTGCCGCCGCAAGGGTCAGATCGCCACAGTAGCGGCCCATTACTTCCACGATGGAGATACGCTGGTGAGAAGAAGAGGTGTCGCGCAGACGGTCAATCGCTTCAACAACGGTACCCAGTGCGGTGAAGAAACCGATGGTGTAGTCGGTGCCTTTGATGTCGTTGTCGATGGTGCCCGGCAGGCCGATGCACGGGAAGCCCATTTCAGTCAGACGTTTTGCACCCATGTAGGAACCGTCACCGCCGATAACAACCAGCGCATCGAGGCCACGTTTTTTCATGTTTTCGATAGCCACTGCGCGAACGTGTTCGTCACGGAATTCCGGGAAGCGTGCGGAGCCGAGGAAGGTGCCGCCACGGTTGATCATGTCAGACACGCTGTAACGGTCGAGCTGAACCATACGGTCTTCATACAAGCCCAGGTAACCGTCATAGACGCCAAACACTTCCAGACCTTCGGTCAGGGCTGCACGAACAACCCCACGAATTGCCGCGTTCATGCCGGGCGCATCACCGCCGCTTGTCAACACACCGATTTTCTTAATCATGACTACCTCTGAACTTAGGAATGCAAAATTGAAATCTGTTGCCGAAAGAAATTATTCCATCAACGAATACTGCAAATAGTATATCAATCTCTTCCAGCTGAATTGATTCAGGTCAGACCCTATGGCGGTAATTTATACACAAAATGCTGGCCTGGCTCACTTTTTTACACCGTATTACGAAAGCTGAACGTGTCCGGGTACAACCGAGCAGGGGTCCTGGTGAATGATGACGTCTGAACCAGGAAAACGCTGCAAAATCGCCTGCTCGACCTGCTCAGCTATGATGTGAGCCTGAACCAACGGCAGGTTGTCTTCCATTTCAATGTGAATCTGAATAAAGCGGGTCGGCCCTGACTGCCGCGTACGAAGATCGTGTGCCCCACTGACGCCGGGCCAGGAGGTCACGATAGAATATATATCATCGCGTTCTGCGTCCGGAAGCGCGCGGTCGAGAAGCGATTGCACCGCGTCATACCCCATCCGTAAAGCGCTATACAAGATATAGACGCCAATGCCTAACGCAAACAACGCGTCCGCACGATGCCAGCCATACCAGGCCAGACCGAGCGCAATAAGAATCGCCCCATTCATCATAACATCAGACTGATAATGAAGCATATCTGCCCGTACCGCCTGGCTTTGCGTTTTACGCACGACCCAGCGCTGGAACGTTACCAGAACAAGAGTGCTTATAAGTGCAATTACCGTAACAGCCACGCCGACGCCCGGATCGTTCATCGGTGTCGGCGAGGCGAGATGCTGAATGCCGGTTAAAAACAGGAACAGCGCCGAACCGGAAATAAACATGCTTTGCGCCAGCGCCGCCAGCGATTCCGCCTTTCCGTGCCCGAAGGTGTGCTCTTCATCAGCCGGTTGCAGCGAATAGCGCACCACCAGCAGGTTGGTCAGCGAGGCGGCAATATCCACCAGCGAGTCCACCAGGGCAGCCAGAATACTGACCGAGCCCGTGTACCACCACGCAAAAATTTTGATAATCAGCAAACACGACGCCATCACCGTCGCGGCTATTGCGGCCCGGCTAACCAGCCGGCCATAGGATTGATTCATAAACACTCCTGTCATGCCATGGCGCTAGTATAACGGATGGAAGAGGAGTCTAAGGATGAATAAAAGGTTAACAAACCTGAACGACGGGCATTTATTTATCCCTATAGCCAATTGAAACATATGGATTTGTTTCTAGCGATGTCCACACATCGTCCACACATCGAAAAATAAAGCCCGCAATGCGGGCTTTAACTACGTCCAAACTTCTTCTGAACAAACTCGATGAGGTATTCAAATAGCTTACTCAATGGGGTAGCAATTTGAGAAAGAGTATTCGATTTTTCCGCCTCTTCTTCTTCCCTGAAAAGCGCTCGCATAAGCGCGATAGCCAAAGTTAGCCCTACACCAAGAATGAATGCGATGAGAGTGATCATAGGCGTTAAAGAAAGCCAGTTAGTGGTTTCCAAAAACTTATCTATCAAACCATTTCGTTGAGAACTGGCTAGTATGCTCAGCTCTTTAGCTGTTTCACGAGCGTGGTTAACACTTTCAGGTGGAATTGGATTGGCTTTGAATACAAGATCATGAATGCTTTCTGGGGAAGAATCTTCAACAACCTTTATCATTGCCCCCTTCACTTCACGTTTTGTCTCAACCATCTCTTTGGTAAGGTAGATAGACATTAGAGCGCCCAGGAGTAAAAAAAGCGCACTCGCTAGCACTATGAAGGCAAAGAGCCATCGCCGCATTTTTCGGCGGTCTTCATGGTTTTCGTCATTATGCTGTATGAATCTCTCACTTTCAGGCAAACCAGCCAAAGGATATGCAGGATCGATTCCTGCAGGGGCGGCATTATCCTCGGTTGTCTGGTCTGGCTCAGGATTAGCAGTGGATTCAGACGCGCCGCCTGCGGCCGGTTCTGTCGCGCCATTTGGGGCATCTAATGGAGTATCTGAGTTCGGTTCGTGCTGGTTTCTATCGTTAGAAGTAGTCATAAAAAAAGCCACCAAATCAAAGAGGTGGCTTTATTGTAGAGTGACTTTCAATCAGAATCTATTATTAGTATCCATTAAGGAAGCCGAGATTTTTAGCACGCCAATACATCGCTTCCTCGGAAACCCCAAACTGGCTTGCTAAAGCCGGGATGGAGTAAATTTTTTCTTTATTGATCATCACCGAGAGGGCTTCGCGCGGCATCAGTAGCTCAGCAGCAAAGCTATTTGCATCTCTCTCTTCAAAGTAATTCCCGCTGTTCAGGTCTTGGTTAGAGTACTCCCTGAACTTTTTTCCATGCTGTGTATGCCCAAGAACATGGTGACCTAGTTCGTGAGCAAGCGTGAAACGGATCCTACTATGGGAATCATTTGCATTGTACGCAATCACATAGCGGCCGTTTACGATTTCAGCATAGCCTGACTGGTTACCATTGCTACCATCAGGAACTAACGGTGTTACTTGTATTCCCATTCTATGGGCTATGACATCAGGTCGCACAGGCAAGCGACCATCCCAATGGGAATTAAGCACAGCATTCACTGCGTTAATGTCCATCGTTCAGCCTCCCTTGTCGGCATAAATTTGATTTAGGTCAATGAAACCTAATCCATGGTCAAAAAAATTTACTACAGTCCGTCCGCGTAGTAACCGGGGGTAAATCAATCAAAAGTGAGGCTTTTCTGGCAACACCTTCAACCCCCTGAATTTGTTGGGATTATTTTTTCTTGCTTTCTGGATTTCTGGATTTCTGGCTTTCTGTATCCATATAGGATGCGCCTTATACCATTAAAATCCCTTGCTTGCAATACTAACATATATCCAGGTGGATATAAAAACAAGCCCACATTCACCGATAAGTTCACTATTCATATTTATCTCATACTCTTGAGATGCATAAAGAGCGAACTGACTCAACAGTGTGACTGTTTTACAACCCGTCAGTTCAATCTGAAAGCTTTTCTTAACGCCATTTATATTTCTTATGAGAGGAACAGAATGCCATCCCACAACGAAATACTGTATACAAATACAGTATAATGCAAAGCATCTTCCCTGTATAGAGGCCAGCCCATAAAGCAATTAAGCAACTGAAAAATAACACCTTAACTACCAGATGACATTCACCAGGAAATGATTATGAATGATTGTAAAACATGGAGGCATTAGGATTCTTTTCTGATAATGCCCACACATCGAAAAAAGCCCCGCATTTGAGGGGCTTTCTTTTGGTCACATCCAGGTGATTTGTTGCTGGCCTGATTGGGTCGGGTGCGGTGGTGCTGGCACTACTTCACCCGGCGAAACGATAAAGCGCTCGACCGTCTCAGTGGTCACAAACGTTGCGCTGCAGTTGATATTAGTGCACTGGTGATAACGTTCTTTGGTCGTATCGGAAAAATAGCGACTCGTGCGAGCGTGGGCGGCGTAATGGCATTTTGGACAGTGAAACATGGCGAGCACCTCAGAGCGTGATTGATGCATCAATTTTATCCATTAAGTCCTTATATATCAAACACATAAACAACATTCATTGTGTTATCTCTTCGCTTTCATACTCCACATCCGAAACCTTAACCTCAAGCTCTAAGCCCGTCGTGTAGCCGTTCCCGTTAAGGTTATGCACCACCCGGCTGATTATCCAAGCCTGCTCGTCTATAACGCGCTTAAAGCCTTTCACCGCAACCGGCGTTTCAGGAAATAAATCAGCCCTGCCAATAGCCAGCGAGATTGAAAACTCCGCGACGCCGCGCTGCAGCTTGTCCCACTTTGCCTGAGCGGCGCGCATGGCCTGCGCCTTTGTCGCGTAGATGGTTGTCAGCTCCAGCACGTTGTCAGACTCACCGGCCATATACTCGCCCTCGCGGGCTTCCTGCTCTTTTTTGGCTTTTGCCTTTGCCGTGGTTTTGGTCGCTTTCGGATGCTGCAGCGCGCGCAAGTGCTGTACCTTTGGCTTGCGTTTGAGCTTCACCTTTTGCTTTTGCGGTTTCGGGTCTTTCGTGTGCAGCCATTTGGCCGTTACGCCGGTGTAGGCTTCCCGGTCAGCGATGGCGAACTGATGCCGGTCGCCGTCGCCGCGCTCTACGGTCATTTGCGGGATAGGCTTACCACTGGCCGTCACCGCGCTACCGGCTTTCAGGAATAACAGTTTCCCAAACTTCACCGCGACAGATGCGCCGTTGCGCTCCGCCAGCCTCGCCAGAAATACCGCGTCAGATTCCTGCGTCTGGTCAATGTGAGGCACGCGGATCGCTTTCAGCGTATCGGCCACGCTGGCCGTCAGCTTATTACGTGCGGCGATGGTCTCAACAATGACCCCGAGCGTGGTGTCATGCCATGACTGTTCCCTGCGTGAGTTCAGCGTCCCGCGAAAATCCGCACTGCGCCCCCGGATTGTCAGCGTATCGGGCGCGCCCCGGTGCTCGATTTCATCGACCGTGAAACTTCCCTTATTCAGCAAGGCCGAACCCTGCCAGCCTAACCACAGCGTCAGCTTTGCCCCGCGCGGCGGCAGCTCGACAAGTCCGTCGGTATCATCGAGCTCGATATCGAGCTGGTCAGCCTCGAATCCGCGATTGTCCGTCATGGTCAGGCCGATAAGCCGGTCGCTGAAATTCTGCGTGATATCATCGCCATCGAGCGTGAGCATAAACGCCGGGGCAACCCGTTCCCCGGCCTGCACATTAATCCCGCTAATCATCCTGCCAGCCCTCCAATCCAGTTACCGGCAGACGTCACCAGATTATCGGCCTGCGTTTTCAGGTCGCCGTAAATCGCTGCGAGCGACTCATCGACGCGTTTCAGCGAGAGGCTAAACTCGATTTTTCTTGCCGCGCCGTCGCTGAATAATTCGGTGTGCGTATGGCTCACCTTATCGATAACGTACATGCCGTGGATCATGCCCGTTCCGTCAATCAGCGGCCACGCCCGCCCCTCGTCGGCCATCAGCTCGATGGCCGTAAGCGACAGGCGGCCGCCGGTGATTTCGGGGTACAGCACGCCCGACAGTGTGCGCGTGGTTTCCCCCTCCCCGAGAAACTGATAGGCCGGTGGTTTGCCGATGCGGTCGTTTGACGCCCAGCGATAGTCTTTTGAATACTGCATAGACTGATGCGGCAGCGTGCGGCGCTCAAACACAAATAAACCCAGTACCATTAACATGCTTTAGCCCTCATTAGTCATGGCGCATACTTGAGCGCTGGCGCGCACGATTTTCCCGGTCGAGTTTATCGACGGCCTCCCTGAGCTGGCGGTCGAGGTCACTGCCCGGGGCGACGCCCCCCTGTAAAGTGATGTGATATTCTGGCTTGCTCTGGTCTACGTAGGTCTTCCCGGCAGGAACCGGAACCGGGTGATACCACTGAGAATCGCCAAACAAAGGGGTTGGTCTGATACTGGACTCTTTACCTGAACCCGTTGCCGCATTGGCTTTTGCGGCCTTCTGGTCGAGATCGCTAGATTCTTTATTGATAACCCCGAGCTTTTCCAGCAGCCAGTTAACGCCGGTGCGCAAGGTATTAAAGCTTTTGAGCGGTAACATCAGCGCATCGGCCAGCGCTTTACCAAACGCCACCCCGACATTTTTGCAGCGGTCGAGCGTTTCCTGCGTCGCTTTAACCGGCGCTATCAGGTCAGTGAACCACTGCCAGACCCCGCGCAGTTTTTCGATGATGGAGTCAAACACCGGCGCGAGCGGGGCAAAGATTTCCGCCACCGGCGCAAAGGCCGCTTTAAGCCCCTCCACCACGCCGGAAAAGAATGCGCTGATGGGCTCCCAGTATTTACGAATCAATAGAGCACCTGCCACCACGGCAGCGACCACGGCCACCACCGGCAAACTGATTGCGCTAACTGCAGCGACAATGGCACTTCCTGCAGTGGTGAAAACGACACTCAGCAGACCGGCTGCAGCAATAATCCCGTTTATCCCGGCAATGACCGGCCATGCAATCAGCCCAATCCCGCCCAGCACGCCGACCAGCGCAAGCCCACCGGCGACAAGGTTAAACAGGGTTTGCGTCAGTTCAGGGTTAGCTTTCGCCCACGCGGCCACCTTGCCGAGCCAGTCTGTCGCGGAAACCGTCAGGCGACGCAGTGCTGAGTCTTCTTTTTCGAACACCTCAATCTGCAGGTCTTCCCATGCTGACTGAAGGTTTTTCAGATCGCCGTCGAGGTTGTCCGTCTGGATTTTCGCAATACGCTCGGTCGTACCTTTTGAATCTCTGATTTGCTGACGCTTGTTATCGAGCGAGCCATCACCGGCGGCGGCGACCAGCTTGATCGCCCCCTTCATGGCTTCCTCGCCGAAAATCACTTTCAGATATTCGCCCTGCTCTGCGGTGCCGAGCTTGTTTTTCTCAAAGGATTTGTGAATCGCTTTGAGGATTTTCTCGACCGGCAGCATGTTCCCTTTTGAGTCTCGGGTTTTCACGCCTAATTCTGAAATGGCCTCAACGGCCTTACCCATAGGAGCCTGCAGACGGTTGAAAATGGCACTCGCGCCCGTACCGGCCATCGAGCCTTTAATCCCGTTATCAGCCAGAATGCCGAGCATGGCGGTAGTGTCTTCGATGCTCGCCCCTGCAGCCTCGGCAATTGGCGCAACATATTTCATCGCCTCGCCCAGCTCGACGAGGCCGGTGTTTGATGACGTAAAGCCTTTCGTCATCACATCCGCGACACGCTCAATCTCGGTGGTCGGCAGGTTAAATGCCGACTGCATGTTAGTGATAATGTCGGCGGCTTCTGCGATATCCACGTCGGCCGCGAGGCTCAGGTTTACGGTCGAACCGGTCGCAGCCAGCACGTCATCGGCGTTATAGCCCGAGCGTGCGAGTGTGGTCTGCGTGCGCGCTACATCACCCGGCGAAAAGGCGGTTGTCGCACCGATATCACGCGCCTGTTGACGAATGGCCGCGAGCTTATCGTCGCCCTTATCGAGCCCGAGGATCGCCTGCGTGCCTGACATCTGCTTATCAAAACCGATACCCGGCGCAATAAAGCGTGACGCACCATAAAGCCCGGCGGTCGCCACCCCGACGCCCACCATCCCGGCATTACGCGCACCGGCGGCGAGCTGTTGCCCGGATTCATAGCGGCTTTTTACCGCGCTGAGTCTGGCCTGTTGCTGACTGACGCGCGCCAGTGCATCACGTTGCCGGTTAAGCTGCGCGGTTGTTTCGCTGATGCTGGATTTCAGACGGCGCTCATCCGCCGACAGCGTGCGGGTGTTTATGCCAGCCTGCGCGAGCTCGGTGCGCTGGCGCTGTACCGACTGCCTGAGCCCGTTATATTTGAGCTGCAGGTCAGCGGCGGATTTCTTTGCCGCCTCCATCGCGCGCGCCTGCGCGTTAGTGGGGTTTTCGGTGTTTTTAAACTGGACGGCCAGCGCTGCGGCCTCCTGTTTCGCTTTGTTAAGCGACTGACCGGTTACGGCAAGCTGTGCGCTCGCTTTCCTGAATCCGTCAATTCGGGACGCCTGCGCATTCAGATCGCGCAGGGTGTTTTGAGAAGTGCGGATGTCGCCAGCAAGGGATTTACTGGCGTTCTGGATAGCTTTGAGCGGTCGGCTTGCCCGGTCTACTGCGTTAAGCAGCACCTCAAGTCTGACGTTATTGCTCATGGTGGTTTCCGCTTCGCTGCAGCGCCTTATCGCGCCATGTGATGAGCTCGGTCACGCTCAGGGAATAAAGCTCTGATGGCGGCCAGTGAAAAATCACCGCGATATCCGCCATCAGGTCATCGACCGAAAGGTTATCGGGGAACGTCAGCGAGCCGAAGATGGCGACAAAAAACCGACCACCTTACCGGCGAACAAAATCAGGTCTGACGCTTCCAGACGCATGACCTCATGCTCGGTGAGCACAGGGTACGTCATGCGCGGCAGCACCTTAATCAACGCATCGACGTCAGAGTTTGCCAGCGAGGCCAGACTCACACCGCGCAGGGTTCCCGCGTTGGGTTTTGTGACGGTCACCTGCTCGATTTTCTGCTCACCGCGCATGATGGGGTTATCGAGGATCACAATGTTTGAGTTTTCGGTTTCGCTGATGTTTTCCATGATGTTGGTCTCGTCAAAGTTAAGTGACCGGCCAGCCTGACTGACCGGTTAAGGGGTTACAGGCCGATGGCCTTACGGTGTTCCGCCAGACGGTCGACGCCGTCGACTTTCATCACCATGTTGATGACGTCAATCTCGATGACCTCTTTGCCGTCAATCGTGAGCTGGTAGTACGCGCACTCGGTCGACATTTTGGTCGTGCCGCTTTCGCCCTGTTTGTTTTCGCCGCCGTCGTACTCTTTGTGACGGCCACGCATGACAACCTCAACGGCAGAAATTGCGCCGGTGTCGTCGCGCTGGTATGAGCCGGTGAAGCGCAGCGGGACGGTGTCCGCACCCGGTGACGCGTACTGCGCCCACAGTTCGACGTCAGGCAGACCGCCCAGCGTCCACTCAAGCGACAGCGCATCGTCATCGAGGCCGAGGTCAATCGACACCGAGCCCGGCATCCCGCCGCCGCGATATTTCTCAAGCTTGCGAGTCAGCTTTGGCAGGGTGACGGATTCAACGACGCCCATGTAGCTGAGGCCGTCGTTAAACATATTCAGGTATTTCAGTTTGCGTGGTAACGCCATGCTCTGGGCTCCTTAGCTGTTGACCGAGTCTGACAGGTTCGCCAGATAGGTATCGGTGATGCGCTGGCGCAGGGTCAGGTTTTCCAGCGGCGGTACCGGGGTGTAGTCGTAATCGATATACAGTTTCCCCGCCTTGAGCGATTCCACGCTGTTTGACTCCGGGTCGTACCAGCAGGAGCCGTCAACGATATAACCGTTGTTTTTCAGCTCGCGGAATTTCGCATTCATACCGGCGACGATGTCGCGGATAAGCGTCGCGGTGACGGGTTTATCAATCGCCCACGCGTGCGCCTCCGCCATCGTGTCGGCAAGTACCTGCGCCGTGCGGGTGTAGTTTTCAAAAAGGAAAAGGGGGTCATCTGAGCAGGTGCGGTTGCCCCAGAATTTAAAGCCGTCGTTACGAATAAGCGTGGTGACACCGGCCTGATTAAGCAGGTTTGCGTCGGTGGCTTTCTCCTGCAAATCCCACGAGACCGAAGCGCTGACGCCGGTGACGCCATTCACGCCGACGTTAGAGAGCGTTTTGTGCCAGCCGGTCTCCTGGTCGATTTTGGCACGCAGGCCGAGCGCGCGGGCGGTCGCCCATGCAATATCGGTATCGTTCGCTGTGGTGTCCCATGCCAGAAAATCAGGGTGAATCACCATCAGCTCGCGCTGGCTGAAATTCTCGCGGTAGGCAATGGCTTCAGAAATGGTCTTGCAGCCCCATGCGCTGATATAGCCAAACGCGCGCAGGCTCTGACAGGTCGCCGCGAGCGCGGTCGCCACTTCCTGAGAGTCCAGCCCCGGCACGCCGAGAATGCGCGGCTTAACGCCGGTGACGGTTTTTGCAGCCAGCAGCGCCTTAAGCCCGGTGTATTTGCCGTTCTCGTCTGTCGTGCCGATGATGTTGGAAATGGTCTCTTTCTGCGCCGCTTCGGGGTCTTCCGGGTCGTCGATACCTTCGGCCACGCGGACAACCACTACGACCGGCTTGCACTGGTCGGCAATGGCCTGCAGGGATTTTGACAGGGTGCCAAGTTTACCGGCCTTACCGATCGCGTTTTGCACGCTGGTAATCAGCACCGGCTCATTAAGCGGGAATGTTAAATCGTCAGCATCGCTGGCCGTGCAGACCATGCCGATGATGGCCGTCGAGACGGTGGAAATGGTGCGCGTGCCATCGTTAATCTCGATGACCTCGACGCCGTGATGATAGTCGCTCATCCGTAAAACTCCGTGGTGAAGTGGAGCGTCTATTTTCTTGCTTACAGGGGTTAGGGACTATTTGACTCAGTTCTTCTGCAGATTACACAACAAGCCTTCTGGGGGCACTTTGTGTGTTTTCGGTTGAGCAGCCTTATCATTACAGTTACTATGCCTACCGTTTGTATGACTTTTATAATTCACAGAGTTATTTACTGATTTTTCATCAGTACACTCAGCAAATTACTATTCAATAAAACGGAATGTTGTTTTACAAGGGAGCACGATGAAAACCTTCGTTATAAACCTTAAAACTGAAATAAAAAAAAGAAACAATATTGATACTCAATGCAAAGCGAATGGATTCGACTATGAAATCATTGAGGCTGTTAACGGTCGTGAATTGCAGGATGAAGCAACGCACCTTCTGGCTCATAACCTTTCACAGGCCAGACTAACGAAAGGTGTGATTGGGTGCACATTGAGCCATCTGTATATATATTCCAGAATGGTAGCAGATAACATCCCTTACGCTCTGGTGCTTGAGGATGACATTACAATCACTGAGTCTGCAAAAGAAGTTATCAGCACTGTAGAGAATGCCCTTCAGCCGCGCTGTCGTGAAATTTATCTGCTCAATACGCCTGAGGCTATCACTCCGTTAATCAAGAAGAACCTGACTGAAAATATCACGTTCTACAGAATGGCGCGGGCAAGTCAGTCACCGGCATACATTCTTACCCTTGAAACGGCTAAGGCATTGCTCGATTTTAATTATCCAATTAAATATGAAGTTGACCGGTGGATGTCGTTCCGCGACTTCTGCAATATTAAAATTTGGTGTCTCCCGAAAGGGGTCATAGATAGTTATGACCAGGATAAATTAGAATCAACACTTGAAGCTGAACGCAGCAAAGTTGAACACGAGCGCATCAGATACCTTAGCTCACTCAGGAAGAAAGAAAAGGGATATCAAAAGAAAAGGCTCGCAAATTTAATATTAAAAAAAATAAGTCATCAGGTTATTTGAAATATGCCCCCACAGCGGGGGCTTTTTATTAAGGCTTTTCAGGCCAGACCGGAGCATCAACGTCAACCCGGCTCAGCAGTACACGATAGCTCCTCAGGGCAAGAAGGGTTGCATCCTCCTCCTCGGTGCTTATGCCGAGGTCTGCAGCGTCTTGCAGAATCGCTATTTCTTCACCAGCTTCCCGCATAAGCTGTGCTTTTTTCCCTTCGGCAACGTCCCTCAACTCCTGCGGCGTGGGTGGCTCAGGCTCAGACAAAACGGGCTTTCCGTTTTCATCTGGCGTGATTACCTTACCCGTTGCCTGACCACTGATAAGATATTCATACCATTCATTTGATATCTCACTAATATCGTCAGGTAAAGTACCGGCCTGCTCATAATCCGACATGAGAGAAGAAACATAAAACGCATTTGTTTCCGCGCTGTAAAAATAAATATTGTTCATATTAATACCCCACCGCATACCAGTAGACGCCGTGACCATCACTCCCCACGGATGCCCCTGTTTTTGTAAAACTGGTGACATACGTCCAGTTATTTTGAGCGCCA
The DNA here is from genome assembly GCA_000956155.1 of Cotesia vestalis. Lineage (NCBI taxonomy): Eukaryota > Metazoa > Arthropoda > Insecta > Hymenoptera > Braconidae > Cotesia > Cotesia vestalis. The sequence goes on along the minus strand of JZSA01000332.1, from coordinate 3,240 downwards.
TCGTTCACTTTACGAATGATGGTGTTTTGCACGTTCACGCAAGCTGAGGGAAAGGCTGTAGGAAAGGTAATGTTTACATTGCCTGTAACAGAACTTGAAACCACACCCCACTGGAAAATCATTCCCGTGTTGGCGTCCTTATACCAGCCATTCGCCGCTTTCGATGCAGAGTTAATTTTTTGAAAGCGCGCATCGCTCTCCGCTTTGGTATACGCCGTCCCCGTTGGCGTATAATTGCCCTTTGGCTGGAAACGTGCGTCACTCTCAGCCTTAGTGTAAGCGCCCGTTTTTGCCATATATCCGGCATCAGACTGCGCCTTTGTATAATATCGGGCGTCAAAATTTGCGTAATTCGCCAGAGCCAGTTTATTAATGGTGACGTCACCCGTCGCCAGACTGACCGTAAAAGGACGCAAACTGTTAAACGTGCCGAGCGAATCACCAGAATTCGTGACCAGCAGATAGAGGCTTCCACCATCATTACGCCAGAACGCCCCATAGCTGCCATAAGCAATGCGAAAACCGTTAGCGCTTCTGGAAACAAATTCCCCTGATGACGTTACTCCGCCTGCAAAACTGGAAACACCATTAAAGCTAAATGATACAGAACCATCTTTATTTCGCTGTGAATAAAAATGATACCCTGTGGCATCTTTAAACTCTAACACTGTCGGCCTGTCGGCATTTCCCCATAAAAGCAGTGAGCCGTTAGCTGTTGACGAGTTCTGAGAGCTAATTTCAAACCTTCTGCCATTCCCCACCGAAAGCGTGCCATTTACTGTCGCATTACCTGTAACCGTACCGCCAATTACTGGCAGAGCGCCAACCTCCCCGGCAGTGGGTTTATTAGCCGCATCATACTGTTTAGCCCAGGCTGACCACGTGCCGCTGTAAAGCGTGCGGATGTATGAGCGTGAATTGTTGTAAACGCGGTAAACCTGAGTGATACCCGCGTGCTTATAAACCTCCAGCGAACCGGCCATTGCCTCGGGGTAGTTTTTCCCGGTTTGCGCCTGCGCGTTTGCTGGCTGGTAATACAGTCCCGGCGTGGTGTAGGCGTTTAAGTCCTCAGCATTACCAATCCCGACAGTCTGACCGTTAAAAATATCCTGCGCCGTAATACTGATATCGGCACTCAGCGCCCGGCCATTGATCTTGCGCCCTGACGGAACTCGCCCGTTGGCATTGTCATTTGCAGCCTTAACGGCTTTCGGTGTCGCCGCCAGTGCCTCAGACGCGCTGTCGGTCGCGCTACTGAGCTGGACGATACCCTTTTGTGCCGTGGTAGCGTCCTGAGCCGTGTATTTTCCTTTCGCAAGGTCATACGCCGCCTTAACCGCTTTCGGTGTCGCTGCGACGCTCTCAGACGTGCTGTCGGTTGCGCTGCTGAGCTGGACAATACCCTTTTGCGCCGTGGTGGCGTCCTGAGCCGTGTATTTTCCTTTCGCAAGGTCATACGCCGCCTTAACCGCTTTCGGCGTCGCTGCGACGCTCTCAGACGCGCTGTCGGTCGCACTGCTTAGCTGAGTGAAGCCCTTTGCGGTGAGCGTGGCGTCAGGATGGCGGCGGGATTGCTCATGCTCCGCGAGCTTGTCGTCGACGTAGTCCTGCGTTGCCATCACCGTTGAGGTGTCGATGGTCAGCTCGACTGACTCGATTTCGCTCACCATGATAACCATACGCACGGTCTGCGCGCGCCCTGACCCCTCTGCCAGCGCTGGCTTGTAGCTTTCGGCCATATTACCGACCGCTATCAGCGTGCCGGTGTCATCATAGAGCCCGAGCTCTCGCATCCAGAAACCGCCGGTTTCAGGCGGGATAAGCAGCTCAGCCACGACATAATTTTTATTCTTTTTGTCCTGGCTGATTTTATTCAGTGCGTGACGCCAGACCTCTTTGACAAGCTTTGTCTGGTTAGGGTCAGGCACCGGCAGCGTGCCGCCACCGTCACCCACGGCCATCGCTGTAAAATTAACTTTTTTCCCGTTCGGTACGGTCGCTGCGGCCAGCTTGATTGCACCGGCTTTGGTGATGACCGTTTTGTATTTCACTGTCATTGTGCTCTCACTTATCCGGGGTAAACCGTGATGATGTCGCCGTCATATGTCAGCGCACCGGTGTAGAGATAGCCCGGCACATCCTGAATGATGTTAAGGCCGATAAGATGGCGGCTGGCTGGCTTTGCATCAGCAATAAGCCGCTCCATTTCGTAATACATTTCCTCGGTGATGCCAGTTTCTAACACACCGATATCGAGGCGAAACGTGCCGGGCGGGTCACTGGTTTCCCACCACTCAGTCACGTTTATCAGGTAGCCGAGCGGCTCCACCACGCGACGCACTGCACCAATCGTGCCTTTGTGCGCATGAATAAACCACGCCTCGCGGATTACTTCTCTTTTCGTGTTCTCCGGCCAGCTCTCATCCCACCGGTCAACGGAAAACGCCCACGCAAGCCACGGCAGCAGGTTTGCCGGGCAGTCGTCAGGGCTCCAGAGATGGCGCAGGGGAACGGGGGTGTTTTCGATTTCAGCGCAGGCGCGCGCCGCCGCCACCTCAAGCGGCGAGGAGCCCACCGGCAACAGTCGGGTATCATTCATCGTTGCCCCCGATGGTCACGCTGTACTCAGTGCACCATGACGCCTGAGTCTCATCGAGCACGATGTCAGCCACCGGCGAGGCGAGTTCGACGCGCTGCACGCCCTCGACGTGGAGCGCGGCATAAATCGCCGATTTGCGGATATCACGCCCGAGGCGGTGCTGCGCGGTGATATACGCCTGCAGCTTTGCTTTTGCCGCACTGAGCACCGGCTCGCTTTCGGGGCCGGGGTAAAGGTAAAGCGACGCGGTGATTTGATAGTCGACAATTTTCGCTGACTGCACGGTCACGCGGTCGGCCACCGGCCGGACGTCCTCGTCGTTAAGCGCAGTGCGCACGATGGCGAGCAGCTCGTCAGAGGCCACGCCGTTATTTTCACGCGACAGCACCGACACGGTCACACACGCAGGCTCGGGACTGATGACGGAAATATCCGCGACACGCCCGTCGGCGCTGCGGCCATGAAACTGATATGAGCCGGTCGAGCCTGCGGTACTCAGCCCCTCAAAAGCCTGTTGAATGCGCAGGCGGTAGTCGGTGTCAGACTCCATAACGGCTGGCGTCGGCGGAAACGTCGTGTCGTCTGCAGGCGTGATGACGAGGCGCTCAACGTTGTAATTTCCGCCTATCTGGTCGAGGTCG
>JZSA01000330.1:0-39179 GCA_000956155.1 Cotesia vestalis | reverse complement strand
GCGACGAAATTTTCTGGATACCCAATTTCCAGAAGCTGCGCAAAGTCGCCTCGGGCATGGCCTCGCAGTCGCACCTGCGCACCACCTATTTTTCGACGCCGTCCACGTTGGCGCACGGTGCTTACCCGTTCTGGTCAGGCGAGCTGTTTAACCGTGGCCGCAGTAACCGCGACGAACGTGTCGACATCGATATCAGTCATCAGGCGCTTGCCGGTGGCACGCTGTGCGGTGACGGCCAGTGGCGACAGATAGTCACCATCGAGGACGCGCTCGCCGGGGGCTGCACCCTGTTTAACCTCGACCAGCTCAGACAGGAAAACAGCGCGGATGACTTCCGTAACCTGTTTATGTGCGAGTTCGTCGACGATAAAGCGTCGGTATTCGAACCGTTTGCCGACCGTCCGTTTAACTGGCGTCCTGTATGGATTGGTTATGACCCTTCACACACCGGCGACAGCGCAGGCTGTGCAGTACTGGCTCCGCCGCTGGTTGCCGGTGGCAAGTTCCGCATTCTTGAGCGTCACCAGTGGAAAGGCATGGACTTTGCCGCGCAGGCCGAGGCCATCCGGGCGCTGACCGAAAAATACACCGTCGACTATATCGGCATCGATGCGACCGGCATCGGCCAGGGTGTTTACCAGCTCGTGCGCTCATTCTTCCCTGCGGCACGCGCCATCCGCTACACGCCGGAAATGAAAACCGCGATGGTGCTGAAAGCAAAAGACACCATTCGACGCGGGTGTCTGGAATATGACGCCGGGGCGACCGACATCACGCAGTCATTTATGGCTATCCGCAAAACCATGACCAGCAGTGGCCGCAGCGCCACCTATGAAGCCAGCCGCAGTGAGGAAGCCAGCCACGCAGATATCGCGTGGGCGACCATGCACGCCCTGTTAAACGAGCCGCTTTCCGCCGGTAGCGGTATGCAATCAAGCTCAATTCTGGACATTAACTAAGATGAAAAAACGCCAAAATAAACAGCCAAAAAAGACCAACATGACCGCCAGCGCACCGCAGAAAATGGAGGCGTTCACCTTTGGCGAGCCGTCACCGGTTCTGGATCGTCGCGATATCCTCGACTATGTCGAGTGCATCAACAACGGCAAATGGTACGAGCCGCCGGTCAACTTCTCCGGGCTGGCGAAAAGCCTGCGCGCCGCAGTGCACCACAGCTCCCCGATTTACGTAAAGCGCAACATCCTGACGAGTACCTACATCCCGCACCCACTGCTATCACGTCAGGATTTCAGCCGTCTTGTGCTCGATTATCTGGTGTTTGCCAACGGCTATCTGGAAAAGCGCATGAGCGTCACCGGCCAGCTTTTTAAACTGGAAACCTCCCCGGCCAAATACACCCGCCGGGGAGTCGAGGAGGGCGTTTACTGGTACGTGTCGGACTTCACGCACCCGCACCAGTTCGCGCCCGGCTCGGTGTGCCATTTGCTGGAGCCCGATATCAATCAGGAGCTCTACGGGATGCCGGAATACCTGAGCGCGCTAAATTCAGCCTGGCTGAATGAATCCGCCACGCTGTTTCGTCGCAAGTATTACCAGAACGGCGCGCACGCGGGTTACATCATGTACGTGACCGACGCGGCGCAGAGCAGCACAGACGTCGAGGCGCTGCGCTCAGCGATGCGCGACTCGAAAGGGCTCGGGAATTTCAAAAACCTGTTTTTCTATGCCCCGAACGGGAAACCGGACGGCATCAAGATCGTGCCGCTGAGTGAAGTCGCCACAAAGGATGATTTTTTTAACATCAAGAAGGTGAGCGCCGCCGACCTGCTCGATGCGCACCGCGTACCGTTCCAGCTCATGGGCGGCAAGCCTGAGAATATCGGCTCAATGGGCGATATCGAGAAGGTGGCGCGGGTGTTTGTGCGCAACGAGCTGACGCCGCTGCAGGAGCGTTTCAAAGAGATTAACGATTGGTTAGGAATGGAGGTGATCCGCTTTAAGGATTACGGCATCGATACCGAGTAACCCCCGCCAGAATGCCGCCTCCGGGCGGCATCCCCTCTGAGCAAGCCAGACGCCGCACACGCGGCGCAACTGCCCCAACACCTCATTAGCCGACCGCATCCATCAGCGCGCCGCCACGACGCGCATAGACGCGCAAAATAAATCCTGTCACCACGCCCGGCGCGCAGTGCTATCCCCGCCTCGCCTGCGCGCTTAAAGGATCGCTTTTAATGCAGGCGCATCAGAGGCATCCAGCCGCGCCAGTATTAGTAATAGTTAGCCTAATTTTAAGTTTTGAACTAATGCAGATTCATGCACCATACCAATGCACATAGTGGACTTATCAATTTCCATAAAAAATTAAACCGCCCAGATGAACTGACATCCATAATGTTGGGCGGTTTAATTTAACTTAAAGCAAGATTAATTTACGCTTTTAGTAATAGTGTGGTTGTGAATAACCGGACCACCCGTACTAGAGCTCACCCTCGTTTGTACAACACGGTCAGTACGAGGTGTGAAATTAATTTCAACGTTGTAACCATTCGCTGCATGAGTGTCGCAAAGGTAAGCATCAGTATCGGGGGCCCAAATAGCTTTTCCGCCATCAGCCTGCCTACGCAAACGCAATCCGATAATCTTATCAGCCGGATCACCACAAAAAATACATCTTCCTGCCATAGTTTTTCCTTCTGTTGGTTAACCAAAGAAGAAACTACCACAAATCGGCAGGTTATTCAGCCTCTTTGCAATACTCAATGACACCATTAGAGCTCAACGCCTTAAGCCCCAAACGCTCCTTTGCAACTAAACAATGCTCAGCTAGCAACTCAAAACCAACGGAATATCTTGAAAGTTTATCTGAAGCAAGTAACGTAGTCCCTGAGCCTGCAAATGGATCAAGCACTACATCTCCAGGTTGAGTAAACAATTTTATAAACCACGCAGGGAGAGACTCAGGAAAAGCTGCGCTATGCTTTCTGTTACTACATTCTGTCGCCATATGTAGGACGTTAGTTGGATACGCCATTTCGCGCCCTTGCCAGTTAGAAATGTTTTTACCAAACCCACTTCCAACTTTTGACTCATCGCGAATAATATCTTTGGAACTCAATTTTTTAAGACGTTCATTTTTCCAATCACCCATCGGCACCATTACAGATTCTTGATACATGGCAAATTTCTTGCTTTTAGTAAAATGCAAGCAACGTTCCCAAGAATCCCTGAAACGATTAGGCCATTTCCCAGGGAATGAATTCTTTTTATGCCACACATACTCTTCTGTCCAAAACCATCCTAATTGACGCATTCTTAGAATAAGTTCCAGCACATACGTATGTCGCTCCCCGTTAACAGCTTTTTCTTTTATATTTAAAATAAAAGAACCGGATGGTTTAAGCACTCGAAGCATTTGCTCTGCTATAGGAGTAAACCATTCAACATATTTATCAGGGGAAATTCCACCATAAGTACCTTTGCGTTGGTCTGCATAGGGTGGTGAAGTAACTATTAAATCAACAGAGGCATCATCCATCATGGTTAAAAGGTTTAAGCAATCGCCATGATATAAGTGAATGCCATCAGTTTTAATTTTTGTTATAGCCTTTCTAAGCATCAGGTTATACCTCAAGTTCAATGTTATAGCAGCATAGCAATTTCGCTCTCAGTGGTCCACTACTTTCTATCATTTCAAGACATCCTCGTGAATTACAAAAAAACATAACCACAGAAAATGAAACACTCCCCCCCGAGTAAACAAATCATTGAAAAAACGATTAAATTATTAGCCATTCTGCTTCATACACTGAGTAACCCCACTCATAATCACTCACTTTGTAATGAAATTTTTTTTCGCCATAAATCACCGTTGCCCCACGCGCCAGCGCGTCGAGCTCCCACCGTTCCGGGCTAATCCCTTCCTGAGCCAAATCAAAACGAATTTTCGCCATGCGATCCCTTTCGGGTTTTGTCATCCGGGCTGATGGTGCTTGCTCGCTGGTTCTTAGCGGCGCATTGCTTCTTTGCTGGCAATTTTTGCGGGGTGCACCAGCTTTTAACGCGCCTTTAAGCACCTTCACGACGTCTGGTTCATTCCAGCCGATGACCCCGAGCTCAATCAATTCTAACACTGTTGCGACTTGCTCAGAGGGTGTGGGTGTCATAACTGGATCGCTACCGCCGATGAGCTTTCCACAGTTATTGACAGGACTCCGAGGCGCGGCAGAGCCGCTTTTTAAGGTCAAAGGCTCAACGGCCAAAACCTTTGGAACGATGCGCCATTCGGCTGTACGGGTTACATGGACACGATGAGCCCCGAGGTGAGGGGCATAAATCCCGACCACCCTCTCGATATCTTCCTCGTACTCGTTGACCTCATCCGTCACCTTACGGGCGACCCTGACGGCCTGAGCATCACGCTTAATGTTTGCGCCACCCTGCGCGATGATGTACTGGTCAAATTCCCCTGCATCTGCAGCCGCTCGCGCGGCCTCGACCCTGTCGTCAAACTCACTGGCAATGCTCACCCCGCGCGGGAGCTTGCGCAGTTCGCGGTAAGCGCCCATCGTCGGGAGGCCAATCGGTTTAAACTGCGGGATGCGCCATGTAGACGCCCATGCGGTGACGGCTGCGGCCGTATCTTTCAGGGGCTTGCCGGTGTCGTGGTCGAGCTGGCCGTCGAGCGCGTAGCCGTCGATATTTTTGGCAATGTATTTAGCGATATAACCCGCCGCGCCGCCCTGATTAAGATGACGGGACTCAAAGCGCTGTTTTGCCGCGCCCTTTTCGTGTCCGTCCTCTTTGAGGGCATAACGACGCATAATTTCGTTGATGGCTTTACGCTGACCGGGTTTGCAAAACAGCATCATGTGCCAGTGAGGCGTGCCGTCGTGGTGCGGTTCGACAACGCGCATCCCGTAAACCTCTAAATCATTATCTTTGAACGCGGTACGCATCAGGCTCCAGATTCTGCAGAGATAGCGCTGGCCCTCTTTTGGCGTAAATGCGGTGTCGTTCCAGCCGTGATTGAGCTGCACCGTTTTGCTTTCGCCTTTGCCGACCTGTCGGGTCGGATGGTATTTCGAAGGTGTGGTCAGGGTGATAAACATCCCCACGTCACCGGCGCTGGCCGCGTAGCGCTCAATCCCGGCGATGGTATTCATCAGCTCCATGCGACGTATTTCAGGGTTAGAAATACTCCCCATAACCTTGCTGATGAGGTCGATACGTTCACCGGTGACTTTGTTTTCCAGCTCGCAGGATTTGAGGTATTCGAGATTAGCCAGGCGGCGAGCGTGAACATCGCGGATCGCCATTTTGCTGGCGTAGGGGGAGCGGTCTTTATTGACTTCACCGGCAGCGATGAGCAGCGCCTCGCGCCAGCGCATCCGCTGCGCCTTGAGCTGGTTAACCCACCACTCATCCTTAATCAGACGTGAAATGGCGGAAAATGCCATGCGGATCGTCATCTGACCCTTACGGTATTTTTTCCAGTACATCGGGGTGAAGTTGAAAGCACGCGCGACGCCGGCAACCTTCCCGTATAAATGCGCCTGCGCCTCATCAGTGAAAAGGGTTTCTTTGCCGCCGTGCGCGTGCGCCCAGGCGTCGCTCAATTCCTCGTATCTGCTCCAGAGCTGCGAGGCTATTCTGGCCGCAAACTTCCTGAGCTCTTTGTCGTTCATATCCGGCAGGCGTGCATATTCATCACGCGCAGACAGAAACCCAATCGAGGCAGATTCATTCATCCCGCACAGCTCATTAACACGCTCAAGACGCGGCAGCAGCTTGCGTTCAAACGTGTTTTTGAGGAAATACAGCCCACCCAAAGGGCTCTTTGTGCGGCGGATGAAGTTATAACGCGAGGTAAACAGCGTTTGCAGGAAAAACGGCAGGCGGTCAATCCGGTTTAAAACACCTTGCACCTGACGGAGTTCGGCACGTGTAAGGGGTCTGTCGCGGCCAACGGCCTCGCGGGATTTGTTCCACGGATAAGCACCGACGAAACTATCACCGGTGTTTTTAGGTAGTGGTGGGGGTGGCGAGGGGGCAACGCGCCCCCGGGTCTCAACGGCCATTAGCGGTGAATGCTTCCTGACATTTTTGACCTATCTGCTCGACCTGCTTTTCTAACTCTGAAAACTGACGAGCTTCGCCGGTTAAAATGTTGTGCAGCACCAGACCGGAAACAAGCTTGCTAATTGTTGGATAATAGCCAACGGCATCGAGCCACTCTTTACCGGCATTTTTTCCAGACTTAGCGATTTTCTTTTCCTGCAAAATAAACTGGAATTGGTCGCTGGTAATTACGAATTTATTATCGATAACAATATTAATGCTCATAAAACCCCTGATGGTTTATTGCTGATTAAAAATAGAGTTGTGAAGCTTTTCGGATTCCTGCCCCAACAGCTCGATGATTTCCGTGCGGTTCATTTCAGACTTGCAAATGTGAGCTATCAGAGAATCAAGCGCCGACGCGAAACGGGTCGCGGTAACTAGCTGCGCCTCAACGGCGGCCTGCGCCAACAGAGCTTTCATATTGCTGCGAGGTACTGATATATGTTTATTCATTTACCCGGTTCCAGACAAAAAGAGGCCCCACGCAATCAAGCGCGTAAAAAGTTTTCCTATTTAATTAATGCAAATATTGCTCAGGCTTAACCGAGGTTAAAATAGTTGGGGCATATTCAAACAAGCTGAATAATTCACGTAGCGCGCGGAATAATTGCTCCCGCCAATAACATGAATCTTCATTAACGCGCCAGTAAGGCTGATTAAACTCTTTCTCAGTTAATCCAGCATGCAGGAATAAAGTGCGGCGCTGGCTTACAGTCAGATAACTTATATACGTCGATTCACTGGCTCCGACCTGACGACGCTTAGAAAAAGCACCGCGCAGCTCGTCAATCGCGCAGACCAGACGCTCGCGATCTACATCGTTCATTTCTTCAAAACGCATAGTCGCGTGACGCTGTTTAAGCTGAGCATGAAAACAGACCGTCAGGCGGTCACGTTCCATCATCTGATTATAAAAATCGCAGGAGTCCTGCCAGCGTGGTTCTGCAAGATGTTTGCCGATAACAACGCGCAGCGCTGCAGGTTGTTTATGTACTAAATCAAGAGTCATCACAGCCATTTTGACACCTCTCTGATTTTCATGATGCGCTTAACAACGACGGCCAAAATGCCAGGCTTACGGGTGCGGATAATGATGCCTTTACGCCCCCGGCCGTGGGTGATAGTGAAGTTAATCGGGTTTGGGCTTTCGTTACGGAGTAACTGAGCGATGCAACGAGGCTCATTCATAATCAAAGCCCCATCCATAACAGCCACGCATCACGCTGTTCAACCGGTCGGTTGTAGAATGCTTCACGCACACCACGATTGAACTCAGGTACATAAACCAGCTTGTCACCAGCGCGAGCTTTTGGCTTTGTCGGATCGCGGAATTCGACAACCGGCAGTTTGTTTTTTTCAATCATCGCGGCGACTGCTGTACGGGGTTTTCCCAGCAGTTCCGCGAACTTATCGGGGTGTACCGCGTCAAGCGGATACTGGATAACGTAGTCGTTCGCTTCCATTTCTCACTCCATTCTCATTTGGTTACATGCTAACCTTGTTAGATCCAGCGGCTTAAAAACGGCTCAGGAAGCTTCCTGAGGCGCTGGACTCGCGCCTTAAAAGGTGCCCAATTGGGTACCAATTGAGGTAAATATAGTCTCCATTGGGGAACCATGTCAAATGAAAACATCGGAGAAACTCCGCGCAATACGTAAAGCGGAAGGGCTAACACAAGCTAAATTTTGCGAAATCAGCGGTGTGGCGCTTAGTTCTTTGAAAAATTACGAAGGTGGTCATAAGGAGCCAGGCTTACAAATTGTTAAGCAGGTCGTCAACGCGGCACCGTTCAAAAAGTACACACTCTGGATTATGACCGATGATGTTGCACCAGAAGCCGGGCAAATCAGTCCGGTCGTCGCACACTCTGGGCAAGACGAAACAACCTCGTCACACTCAGGCCGCAAAACTGGTTAACAATTCAACGTGAATACATGCGATTTAGATGCATGTTATTAGTTGAAAAGTATTCAACACATAAAGCTAAAACTAATCACAAAGCAGTAAAGAACGTACGCCGGAGGGTCTTATGAGTATTAAGAGACTCGATGATGGTCGATACGAAGTGGACATTAGGCCGCGCGGGCGCGAAGGACGTCGCATTCGCCGGAAGTTTGATAGGAAAGCCGAAGCACTGGCTTTTGAACGCTATACGCTAGCGAACGCCAATACAAAAGAATGGGCGGGGCAGCGCGCAGATCGTCGAACACTCTTAGAGTTGTTGGACGTTTGGTGGAAATATCACGGCCAAAACCATGAACATGGAAAGAAGGAATTTAATCACCTGCAGAAAACGATTAGCGGGTTGGGTGACCTCCCTGTCAGTCGGCTAAACAAGAGATTGTTGATGGATTACCGCTCGACCCGTCTGCGCGACGGAATTAGTGCATCGACAATAAACCGTGATATGTACCGTTTTTCCGGCATGTTTACAAAGCTGATTCAGTTGGAAGAGTTTTCCGGATCACATCCAGTGCATGGGCTTCCGCCCCTTGCGGAAGCTAACCCGGAAATGACCTTTCTTGAGAAAATAGAAATTGCCAGCCTGCTCAATGCAGTAACCGGTGATGATTTATTGGTTGCATTGCTGGGGCTGAGTACCGGGGGAAGATGGACGGAAATTGCAACGCTGAAACCTACGCAGGTTGTCAATTGCCGCGTTACATTCCTGAAAACTAAAAACGGGAAAAAACGAACGGTTCCGATCTCTGCCGAACTGGAAAAGATGATCAAGGAGAAAGCCAGTGGGAAGCTGTTTAAAGTCGATTATGAGAAGTTTTGCAAGATACTGCGGATGGTTAAACCTGACATCCCGCCCAATCAGGCAACGCATATCCTGCGTCACACATTCGCCAGTCATTTTATGATGAACGGGGGGAACATAATTGCACTACAGCAAATACTGGGGCACGCGAGCATTCAGCAAACGATGGTTTACGCGCACTTGTCGCCTGACTATCTGCAAAATGCTGTCGCATTAAACCCGCTTGCCGGTGGCACGTCGTTGTAAATTTAAAACGTCCCGGAGTGTCCACATTGCGTCCACACTCTGGGAAATTTGAAACGGCTAGAACTGGCTCCAGCTTTTTGTAAGTAGCTGTTTTTGCTTAAGGTTGGATGTAAGTTACTGATAAAAAAAACCCCCACATCATGTGGGGGAAGACAGGGATGGTGTCTATGGCAAGGAAAACAGGGTTTACTGGTTACTACGGGTGCTGCTATTGCTACTGAAAAACGTTGTTTCTGAGCTTCGCTGCATCCGTGCAACCTCACGCAACTGGTCCATTCGTTGCTGATGTTTGTCGTTCAAAACCGCTTGCTGCTCGGGCGATAGCAGGTGGAACATCTGGTTGCGGACCTTCGCCATCTCTACCTGGCGGTCAACCTGTTCCTGAGCCATTTTTTCGGCCTGAGCGCGTACAGCGCTTTCGTCAAAATTATCTGCGGTGACAAGGCGGTGCATTGTCTCCATTTCGCTAACATTAACAGGGGGCTGCTCATGTCGTGCCCTCTGCATCAGATCTCGCATCTGTTGGCGTTGATGTTCGGTTAAACTTATGCCGTCAAACATATGGCTTTGGCTGCTATTCTGCGCTGCGCCCTCCTGCGAGGAACCGGTATCGCCGATGATAGCTACAGCAGCCTGGCTAAACGCACTGAAGGCCAGCGTTGAGGCCATGACGGCAGCGGTAACTTTGCGCATCACTTGCTCCCAAAATCTTTCATGTCGCGATTCAACGAGAGACAGTCTACGATTCAGGCTGCAAACATGCGTCAGGGGGTGTAAAACAACGTAAAGTCATGGATTAGATAGCCTTGATGTCGTAATTTCTGCCTCGGAGGTATTTAAACAATGAATAAAATTCTGTTAGTTGATGATGACCGAGAGCTGACTTCCCTTTTAAAGGAGTTGCTCGACATGGAAGGTTTCAACGTTCTGGTTGCCCACGATGGCGAGCAGGCGCTGAGTCTCCTTGATGACAGCATCGATCTACTTTTGCTCGACGTTATGATGCCGAAGAAAAACGGCATTGATACGCTGAAAGAGCTTCGCCAGACGCACCAGACCCCCGTTATCATGCTGACCGCACGCGGCAGCGAACTTGACCGTGTCCTTGGCCTTGAGCTGGGTGCGGATGACTATTTACCGAAACCGTTCAACGACCGTGAACTGGTGGCCCGTATTCGCGCAATCCTGCGTCGTTCCCACTGGAGCGAGCAGCAGCAAAATACGGACAACAGCTCGCCGACGCTGGAAGTGGACTCCCTGAGCCTGAACCCGGGTCGTCAGGAAGCCAGCTTCGACGGCCAGACGCTGGAATTAACCGGCACCGAGTTCACCCTGCTTTATCTGCTGGCGCAGCATCTCGGCCAGGTGGTATCGCGTGAACACCTGAGTCAGGAAGTGCTGGGCAAACGTCTCACGCCGTTTGACCGCGCCATCGACATGCATATTTCTAACCTGCGCCGTAAATTACCGGAGCGTAAAGACGGTCACCCGTGGTTTAAAACCCTACGTGGTCGCGGTTATCTGATGGTTTCCGCTTCATGATAGGCAGCTTAACCGCCCGCATCTTCGCCATCTTCTGGCTGACGCTGGCACTGGTTTTAATGCTCGTACTGATGTTGCCAAAACTCGACTCACGCCAGATGACGGAGCTTCTCGACAGTGAGCAACGTCAGGGCGTGATGATCGAACAACACGTCGAAGCCGAGCTGGCAAACGATCCGCCAAACGATTTGATGTGGTGGCGCAGGCTGTTTCGCGCTATCGACAAGTGGGCGCCGCCCGGACAACGTCTTCTGCTGGTGACCAGCGAAGGCCGCGTCATTGGGGCCGATCGCAATGAAATGCAGATCATCCGCAACTTCATTGGCCAGGCGGATAACGCCGACCACCCTCAGAAGAAAAAATATGGCCGGGTTGAGATGGTAGGGCCTTTCTCCGTCAGAGACGGGGAGGATAACTATCAGCTCTATCTGATTCGCCCTGCGAGCAGCTCCCAGACAGATTTCATCAACCTGCTGTTCGACCGCCCGCTTCTGCTGCTGATTGTGACTATGCTGCTCAGCTCGCCGCTGCTGCTCTGGCTGGCGTGGAGTCTGGCGAAACCGGCACGTAAGTTGAAAAACGCCGCCGACGAAGTGGCTCAGGGCAACCTGAGACAACATCCCGAGCTGGAAGCCGGGCCGCAGGAGTTCCTGGCCGCCGGGACCAGTTTTAACCAGATGGTGAGCGCCCTTGACCGCATGATGACCGCGCAGCAACGCCTGCTATCGGACATCTCCCACGAACTGCGCACCCCGCTCACGCGACTGCAGCTTGGCACCGCGCTGTTGCGCCGCCGCAGCGGCGAGAGCAAAGAGCTGGAGCGTATTGAAACCGAAGCGCATCGTCTGGACAGCATGATCAACGATTTGCTGGTGATGTCGCGCAACCAGCAGAAAAACGCGCTGGTGAGCGAAACGGTCAAAGCCAACCATCTGTGGCATGAGGTGCTGGATAACGCGGCATTCGAAGCCGAGCAGATGGGGAAATCGTTCACCGTTAACTTCCCGCCAGGCCCATGGCCGCTGTACGGTAACCCTAACGCACTGGAAAGCGCGCTGGAGAATATCGTGCGTAACGCCCTGCGCTACTCGCACACGAAGATTGAGGTGGCGTTCTCGGTGGATAAAGACGGGATCACCATCATCGTGGACGACGACGGCCCGGGCGTGAGTCCGGAAGATCGCGAGCAGATTTTCCGTCCGTTCTACCGTACCGACGAGGCGCGCGACCGCGAATCCGGCGGCACGGGGCTGGGGCTGGCGATTGTTGAAACCGCCATGCAGCAGCATCGTGGCTGGGTGAAAGCCGACGACAGCCCGCTGGGTGGACTGCGGTTAACGCTGTGGCTGCCGTTGTATAAGCGTTCGTAGCTGTTCGTTTTGCAGGCCCGGTAAGCGCAGCGCCACCGGGCAAACTCACGCAAGATGCCAACAAAAAAGCCGGGCGGCGGCTTCGCCTTACCCGGCCTGCATTTCGCCAGAAGGGATTATCTTCCCCACAATCTTCGCGAATTATCCTCAATTTTGTTGCTTAAACGCCTTTTCTGCATTGTTCTGGTCCAGCTTGTCGATAGCCCCGCCGCTGACAGCAGGCGATGATACTGCTCATCGTCAAAGGGCATATGCCAGGCGATCGCGCAGGCGTCGTACACCGACACATCACTCACGCGTGAAACGAGCGCCAGCGGGGCATCCGCCGAAACGTTCCCCGCCAGCACCACGCGGTAGAGCCAGCCGGTTTTACCGGCGCTTTGCAGCCGGGCGGACATATCTTCAATGCCAAAATGGTAGTTCAGCTTGAAGCACGGCGAGCGCGGCTGCGTCACCTGAATCAGGGCATCGCCCCAGCGGAAGATATCGCCGATAAAGACGTTTTGCTCGGTCAGCCCCTCGGTAGAGAGGTTCTCGCCAAAGGCGGGTGCGACGAAGCGCTCCGCCTGCTCGGGGAATTCACTCATCCAGTAAGCATAATGCTCGCGCGGATAGTGGCACAGCGCGCGCTCCGGCCCGCCGTGAATTTTCTTTTCGGCCTGCTCATCGCCCACGAGACCGCGCTCGGTGAGGCTCAACTCGCCGTCAACCTGCACTTTGGCGATGGCGCTCGGGCGGCTGCCTTCGTACTCCGTTACCTTGCCTGTAAACACGTTGACCGGGTAGTGCATCTCTACTCCTTCAGATACAAAAAAAGCGAGTCATCAGACTCGCTTCTCACAGGCGTCAATGCAACCTTATTTTTTCGCAGCGAAACGTGCTGCAGCTTCGTCCCAGTTCACCACGTCCCAGAAGGCTTTGATGTAGTCTGGACGACGGTTCTGGAACTTCAGGTAGTAAGCGTGTTCCCACACGTCCAGGCCCAGGATTGGGAAACCGGATGCGCCAGAGATCGCTTCACCCATCAGCGGGGAATCCTGGTTTGCGGTAGAAACCACCGCCAGTTTGTCACCTTTCAGGACCAGCCACGCCCAGCCAGAGCCGAAACGGGTCGCAGCGGCTTTCTCGAATTCCGCTTTGAAGTTGTCTACGGAACCGAAGTCGCGCTCGATAGCCGCTTTCAGGTCGCCCTGCAGGGTAGTACCGGTTTTCAGGCCTTTCCAGAACAGGCTGTGGTTAGCGTGGCCGCCTGCGTTGTTACGCAGAACGGTTTTCTTGTCTGCTGGCAGCTGGTCCAGTTTGGTGATCAGCTCTTCAACCGGCAGGCTAGCGAACTCTGGCAGGCTTTCCAGCGCAGCGTTGGCGTTGTTCACGTAGGTTTGGTGGTGTTTAGTGTGATGGATTTCCATCGTCTGCTTGTCGAAATGCGGTTCCAGTGCGTCGTAGGCATACGGCAGGGATGGCAGTGTATAACTCATAATCCTCTCCATTAGTGTCGGGCGGCACAGCTGTTAATGCCGCGTAAGCAGTTGGTTCATTATAGTTAATTAAATGATATTGAAAATGATTATCAATGCCGTAGTTTTTATAAGGTTATTCATTTTCCCTCTCATCGCGAAATTGTGAGTCTGCTCACGCGGTTAACGTGCTGATTGCCATCCTGAACAAAAGTGCGGCAACCTTCTGAAGGTTCCCAAACCGCCTAATTTTTACACTCATCAAGTCGGCGGGAAGCCACCGACTATAAAAACGATGAGGATGTAAAAATGAATCATGCGATTACGATGGGTATTTTCTGGCATTTGATAGGCGCAGCCAGTGCAGCCTGTTTCTATGCCCCGTTTAAAAAGGTTAAACATTGGTCATGGGAAACCATGTGGTCCGTCGGCGGTACGGTGTCATGGCTGATTTTGCCGTGGACCATTAGCGCCATGTTCCTGCCCGATTTCTGGGGCTATTTCTCCTCCTTCAGCGCCTCTACCCTGCTGCCGGTCTTCCTGTTTGGCGCGATGTGGGGCATCGGCAACATCAACTATGGCCTCACCATGCGCTACCTCGGCATGTCGATGGGTATCGGCATCGCGATTGGCATTACGCTGATTGTCGGCACCCTGATGACGCCAATCCTCAACGGCAATTTCGACGTGCTGATCAACACCGAAGGCGGGCGCATGACGCTGCTGGGCGTGCTGGTCGCGGTAATCGGCGTGGGCATCGTGACCCGCGCGGGCCAGCTTAAAGAGCGCAAGATGGGCATCAAAGCCGAGGACTTCAACCTGAAGAAAGGGCTGCTGCTGGCGGTAATGTGCGGTATCTTCTCCGCCGGTATGTCCTTCGCCATGAACGCCGCCAAACCGATGCACGAAGCCGCCGCCGCGCTGGGCGTCGACCCGCTGTACGTTGCCCTGCCAAGCTACGTGGTGATCATGGGCGGCGGCGCGCTGGTCAACCTGGGCTTCTGCTTTATTCGTCTGGCAAAAGTGAAGAACCTGTCGGTAAAAGCCGACTTCTCGCTGGCAAAACCGCTGATCGTAACCAACGTGCTGCTCTCCGCGTTGGGTGGGCTGATGTGGTATCTGCAGTTCTTCTTCTACGCCTGGGGCCACGCCAGCATTCCGGCGCAGTACGATTACATGAGCTGGATGCTGCACATGAGCTTCTACGTGCTGTGCGGCGGCCTGGTGGGGCTGGTGCTGAAGGAGTGGAACAACGCCGGGCGTCGTCCGGTGGGCGTGCTGAGCCTCGGCTGCGTGGTGATTATTATCGCTGCCAACATTGTCGGCCTCGGCATGGCGAACTGATCACGCCGCCTTTCGACTACGATGACGCCACTGTACCGGCGTCATCCCCACCTCGCGGTTAAACACCACCGAAAAGTAGTTGCTGTCCTCAAAGCCGCAGCGCATCGCCACTTCACTCACCATCAGCTCCGTATGCTGGAGCAAATACTGAGCGTGGCAGATGCGCAGCTGGCGCAGATAGTGGTTCACCGTCATCCCGGTCTGGGTGCGGAACTGCTGGCGCAACGCGCGTTCGCTGCACTGCTCCTGCTCGCAGAACTTTTCCAGCACGAAACTCTTGTTCAGGCTGCCCGCAAGTTGGGTGATGAGCTTATCAAGCAACGCCTCCTGAGTGGTGGCGGAGGGGTTGTCGGTGGCATAACGATAGCGCTTGAGGGTCATTACCAGCTGGGCAAAGAGCAGCTCCGCCATCTGGTTAGCCTCGGGATCGTTTTTCAGGCTCTCCTGTTCAAGCTGGGAAATCACCTGCCGGACCTGGGTCATGCCGTTGCTGCTTAAGCGCCAGTGCGGTGCGCCCTTCGCATCAACAAACCCCGGAATGTTTGCGGCCCAGTCGACGTTGAGTTTGAGCCTGTCCGGGCAGTAGATGACGTTCTGCAACACCAGGTCGTTCACCGAGGCGTAGGAGTGTTTGTCCTCGGCGCGAATGTAAAACAGATCCCCGCGTGTAATGCGGTAAGGCCGGTCGTTAAGGACGTGCAGGCCGTTGCCCCGCCACACCAGCACCAGCTCGCAAAATTCATGCGTGTGTTCGGCAAAGACGTTTTGCGGATAGCGATCGGCCACCGCAACGGCCTGGCCTGCGGAGGCAAAAAAATCATCTTTGCGAAGAATTAACTGAGCAGCCACACCACAACCTCACGGGCGAATAACCTGACATTATTAGCCTTTTTGCGGCGAAAAAACGGTGATTGCCCTCGCGTTACTGAAGCGACGCGTCCTTGCCCTGACGAATGTCGCGCGGCGACCAGCTGAATTCACGGCGAAACAGCGTCGAAAAGTGGTTACTGTCGCCGAAACCGCAACGATAAGCGATGTCCGTGACGCTTTCATCCGTGTGGCGCAGCAGATGCCGGGCCTTGATTAAGCGCAGGCGGTTAAGATAGCGCTGTGGGGTCAGCCCGGTGTGCTGCTTCAGCTGGCGGTGCAGGGTACGCAGCGACAGCGAGAAATCATCCGCCAGCGTTTCCCAGCAGATATCCTCAGCAAAGTGATCTTCCAGCCAGGCCATCAGCTGGTTAAGGCGCGCAGCGTTATTTTCCAGCCCCTCCACCAGGCTACTGCGGCGCAGCAGCACCAGCAGTTGCATAAACAGAAGTTCACGCGTGGCAACGACGTGCGTCTCCAGCCCCTGCTCGCTCTGCTCCATCTGGCTCACCAGCTGGCGCACCTGCTGCAACGTGGACTGATTAACCCGCCAGTGCGACGGATAGTGTCCGTCTTTCTCCTGGGGCAAAAGCTGATTAAGCCCGGACAAAAACTGGAACGCATCCGGCGAGCGATACAGCACGTTGGTCAGACACAGGTTGTCGGTATGTTCGTATAAATGCCGGTCGTGATCGCGTACAAAGCAGACCGTGCCACCGCTGATGGTGTACGGCTGGCCGTTGAAGACGTGAATGCCCGTGCCGTGCTCAACAATCACAATCTCATGGAAATCATGATGATGTTCCGGAAACGCTGCCTGCGGGAGCCGTGGCTCAATCGCGACAGGCGACCCGCCCGAAGGAAAAAAATCCACGCTGTGTAGTACGGTCATAACGGCCCCCACCAATGAGAAAAGTTCTCAAAATAGTAATTAAGGCCCGGCACACGCACCTTAAATTTTCAGCAGCAAACCTCGCAAAAGCTGTCCGTTTTTCAAGAAAGGGGCGGAAAGATCGGGAAATGCGGTAAGCGTCACACTGCCTGAAAACCCCGTCATTACTGGAAACTGTGAACTGCCTCACGTTCACCTTTGCTTTCTTGCCAGCGCGCGATTTGCCCTGTCACTGGCGAGAAGGTGCCTTTTTCTTCCCTTTCTTACACTCACCGCTAATGACTTGAGAAAGGACGTGACCATGACTTTTCGCCATTGTGTGGCTGTCGATTTAGGCGCATCCAGCGGCCGCGTAATGCTGGCGACCTGGGACCGTAGCCAGCGCACGCTTTCGCTTCGCGAAATGCACCGTTTTGCCAACTGTCTGCAAAAGCGGGACGGCTTTGATACCTGGGACATTGACGGCCTGGAGGCGGCAATCCGTACCGGGCTTGAGAGTGTCTGCAATGACGGCATCCGTATCGACAGCATCGGAATTGATACCTGGGGCGTGGATTACGTCCTGCTGGACGACGCTGGCGAACGCGTCGGCCTGCCCGTCTCTTACCGCGACAGCCGTACCGACGGCGTCATGGCGCATGCCATCGCCCAGCTGGGCAAAGAGGCGATCTACGGGCGCAGCGGCATTCAGTTCCTGCCGTTTAACACCCTGTATCAGCTGCGCGCCCTGGTCGAACAGCAGCCGGAACTGGTCGCAAAGGCGGCGCACGCCCTGCTGATCCCCGACTACTTCAGCTACCGCCTGACCGGCAACCTGAACTGGGAATACACCAACGCCACCACCACGCAGCTGGTGAACATCAATTCCGATAACTGGGACGAAAACCTGCTGGCCTGGACGGGCGCCTCGCCGTCGTGGTTTGGCACGCCGACCCATCCGGGCAATGTGATTGGCGAGTGGCTCTGCCCGCAGGGCAATCCGATCCCGGTGGTGGCCGTGGCGAGCCATGATACCGCCAGCGCGGTCATCGCCGCGCCGCTTGCCGACAAAGACGCGGCGTATCTCTCTTCCGGCACCTGGTCGCTGATGGGTTTTGAGAGCAAAACGCCCTACACCAGCGACGCCGCGCTGGCGGCGAACATCACCAACGAGGGCGGTGCAGAAGGCCGTTACCGGGTGTTAAAGAACATCATGGGGCTGTGGCTGCTCCAGCGGGTGCTGAAAGAGCAGAACATCACCGACCTGGCCTCGCTGATTGCAGAAACCGAAAAGCTGACGGCCTGCACGTACCTGATCAACCCCAATGACGACCGCTTTATCAACCCGGCGCACATGAGCGCCGAGATTCAGGCCGCCTGCGTCGAGGCCGGCCAGCCGGTGCCGTCCCGCCCTGCCGAGCTGGCGCGCTGTATTTTTGACAGCCTCGCCCTGCTGTATGCCGACATTCTCGACGAACTGGCGAGCCTTCGCGGCAGGCCGTTCAGCCGGTTGCACATCGTTGGCGGCGGCTGCCAGAACCAGCTGCTGAACCAGCTTTGCGCCGACGCCTGCGGGATCACCGTCGTCGCCGGGCCGGTTGAGGCCTCCACGCTCGGCAATATCGGCATTCAGCTGATGACCCTGGACGAACTGGCGAGCGTCGACGATTTCCGCTCGGTAGTGGCCGACAACTATGGCCTGACCACCTTCACTCCCCATCCCTGCCATGACATTGCCCGCTACCGGGCGCAGTTTCAGCAAAAACGACTGACTAAGGAGCTTTGCGCATGACCACTCAACTTGAACAAGCCTGGGACCTGGCTAAACAGCGTTTCGCCGCCGTCGGCGTGGATGTCGACGCGGCGCTGCGCCAGCTCGACCGTCTGCCCGTCTCTATGCACTGCTGGCAGGGCGATGACGTCGCCGGTTTCGAGAACCCAGGCGGTTCGCTGACGGGTGGCATTCAGGCAACGGGTAATTATCCGGGCAAAGCGCGCAACGCCAGCGAACTGCGTGCCGACCTGGAGCTGGCGCTGAGCCTGATCCCGGGGCCAAAACGCCTGAATCTGCACGCCATCTATCTCGAATCCGACGAGCCGGTGGCGCGTAACGAGATCAAACCGGAACACTTTACGAACTGGGTGGCGTGGGCCAAAGCCAACCGGCTGGGGCTGGACTTTAACCCGTCCTGCTTCTCGCACCCGCTGAGCGCCGATGGCTTTACCCTCGCTCACGCCAACGATGAAATCCGCCAGTTCTGGATTGACCACGTCAAAGCCAGCCGCCGCGTCTCGGCGTACTTCGGCGAGCAGCTCGGCACGCCGTCGGTGATGAACATCTGGATCCCGGACGGCATGAAGGACATCACCGTTGACCGCCTTGCGCCGCGTCAGCGCCTGCTGGCCGCACTGGATGAAGCCATCAGCGAAAAACTGGACCCGGCGCACCACATCGACGCCGTGGAGAGCAAGCTGTTCGGCATCGGTGCGGAGAGCTACACCGTCGGCTCGAACGAGTTCTACATGGGCTACGCCACCAGCCGCCAGACCGCGCTGTGCCTGGACGCCGGTCACTTCCACCCGACGGAGGTGATCTCCGACAAAATCTCCGCCGCCATGCTCTACGTGCCGCGCCTGCTGCTGCACGTCAGCCGTCCGGTGCGCTGGGACAGCGACCACGTGGTGTTGCTGGATGACGAAACCCAGGCAATCGCCAGCGAAATCATCCGCCACGACCTGTTCGACCGCGTGCACATTGGCCTCGATTTCTTTGACGCCTCCATCAACCGCATCGCGGCGTGGGTTATCGGCACCCGCAATATGAAGAAAGCCCTGCTGCGCGCCCTGCTGGAGCCAACCGCCGCGCTGAAGCAGCTGGAGGAAAACGGCGACTACACCGCCCGTCTGGCGCTGCTGGAGGAGCAGAAATCCCTGCCGTGGCAGGCGGTGTGGGAGATGTACTGCCAGCGTCACGACGCCCCGGCGGGCAGCCAGTGGCTGGATAACGTGCGGGCGTATGAGAAAGACGTGTTGAGCCAGCGCGGGTAATTGCCCCCTCACCCCTGCCCTCTCCCCAAGGGGAGAGGGAGCAAACCATCCCCTCGCCCCTTTGGGGAGAGGGTTAGGGTGAGGGGAAACTCTCACCGCGATAACTGGAAAAGAAAACTATGCAAACCATCACTAACGCCTGGTTCGTCCAGGGCATGATCAAAGCCACCTCCGACGCCTGGCTCAAGGGCTGGGACGAGCGTAACGGCGGCAACCTGACGCTGCGTCTGGACGACGCGGACATCGAGCCGTACGTCGCCGATTTCCACTCGCAGCCGCGCTATATCGCGCTAAGCCAGCCGATGCCGCTGCTCGCCAATACGCCGTTTATCGTCACCGGTTCCGGCAAGTTTTTCCGCAACGTGCAGCTTGACCCGCAGGCCAACCTCGGGGTGGTGAAAGTGGACAGCGACGGCGCAGGCTACCACATTCTTTGGGGGCTGACGGAGGAGGCGGTGCCCACCTCTGAACTGCCTGCGCACTTCCTTTCCCACTGCGAGCGCATCAAGGCGACCCAGGGCAAAGACCGCGTGATCATGCATTGCCACGCCACCAACCTGATTGCCCTGACCTACGTGCTGGAAAATAGTTCGGATTTGATCACCCGCAAGCTGTGGGAAGGCAGTACCGAATGTCTGGTGGTCTTCCCGGACGGCGTGGGCATTCTGCCGTGGATGGTGCCGGGCACCGACGAGATCGGCCAGGCCACCGCGACGGATATGCAAAAACATTCTCTGGTGCTGTGGCCGTTCCACGGCGTGTTCGGCAGCGGTCCGACGCTGGATGAAACCTTTGGCCTGATCGACACCGCCGAGAAGTCGGCTGAAGTGCTGGTGAAAGTCTACGCCATGGGCGGCATGAAGCAGACCATCACCCGTGAAGAGCTGATCGCGCTGGGCAAACGCTTCGGCGTCACCCCAATGCAGTCAGCGTTAGCATTGTACCCATAAAAACATCGCGCCCCGCTCATTGAGACGGGGCGAAAACCACCTGCAATCCCTACAACTGACTCATGTGGAGTAAAAGCAATGAAAATAAAGACAAGCTTGATCCTCACCGTTGCCGCACTGGCGTTGTCCGGTTCCGCTTTAGCAGAAGTGAAAATCGCCCTCGTGGCGAAGTCCTTAGGGAATGGATTCTTCGAGGCAGCGAACGTTGGCGCGCAGGAGGCGGCCAAAGAGTTAGGCGATGTAAAAGTGATTTATACCGGCCCGACCACCACCACGGCGGAAGCGCAGATCGAAGTGCTGAACGGGCTGATCGCCCAGGGTGTGGGTGCGATCGCCATCTCGGCGAACGATCCGGATGCGGTCGTGCCGGTGCTGAAAAAAGCGATGCAGCGCGGCATCAAGGTTGTCTCGTGGGATTCCGGCGTGGCGAAGGCCGGGCGTCAAATCCACCTGAACCCGTCGAACAACGCCCTGATCGGTGAAACCAACGTCAAACTTGCCGCCGACGCGCTGAAAGCGCTGAACGTCGAGAAAGGCGACGTGGCGGTGCTGAGCGCCACGCCAACCTCAACCAACCAGAATACCTGGATTGCGGAGATGAAAAAGGTGCTGCCGAAGTACCCGTCTGTCAATCTGGTGACCGTGGCCTACGGCGACGATCTCTCTGACAAAAGCTACCGCGAAGCGGTCGGCCTGCTGAAAACCTGGCCTGACCTGAAAGTGATCGTCTCGCCGTCGTCGGTGGGCATTGTGGCCGCCGCGCAGGCGGTCAAAGACCAGGGCAAGATCGGCAAAGTGTACGTCACCGGTTTAGGTCTACCGTCTGAAATGGCGGGCGCGGTGAAATCCGGGGCAAGCAAGAGTTTTGCCATCTGGAACCCGATTGACCTTGGCTACGCTGCCACCTATCTGGCGGATGACCTGGTAAAAGGCACCGCCACCAAAGGCGAAGCCAGCATGGGCAAACTCGGCAAAGTGAAGCTGGATGCCGACGGCAACGGGGCGATGGCCGAGCCGTTCGTCTACGATGCCAGCAACATTGATAAGTTCTCGAAGATTTTCTAACCCTTTCCCCCTCTCCCTGTGGGAGAGGGTCGGGGTCAGGCCATCAGGCCGCAACGCACTCTGGTTCGCCGGGTGGCAGCTTCGCCTTACCCGGCCTACAGGCCGCATCTCCCCTCACCCTAACCCTCTCCCGAGGGGAGAGGGGATCTAACGGAGAACTATCATGACCCCATTGCTACAGCTTTCGGGCATCACCAAGGTCTTCCCCGGCGTGCGCGCCCTTGAGAACGTGCAGCTTGCGCTGTGGCCCGGCAAAGTGACCGCACTTATCGGCGAAAACGGCGCGGGCAAATCGACGCTGGTCAAAGTGATGACCGGCATTTATCAGCCTGACGAGGGCGAAATCCTCTATAAGGCCATCCCTGTACATCTCCCGACGCCGGAATCGGCGCACAAGATCGGCATTACCGCCATTCATCAGGAAACGGTGCTGTTCGATGAACTGTCGGTCACCGAAAATATTTTTGTCGGCCAGTATCTCTGTAAAGGCGTTTTCAACACCCTCGACTGGCCGGCGATGCACCGTCGGGCGCAGGCTATCCTCACGCGCCTGGAAGTGCAGATCGACCCGCGCGCAACGCTGAAAACCCTGAGCATCGCCCAGCGTCATATGGTCGCCATCGCCCGCGCGCTGTCGTTTGAGGCGCAGGTGGTGATCCTTGATGAACCGACCGCCGCGCTGTCGCAGCATGAAATTCTCGAGTTCTATCAGATAGTGGAGCGCCTGAAGCAGGAGGGAAAAGCGATCCTGTTTATCTCCCACAAGTTCGACGAGATTTTTGAGCTGGCGGATCACTACACCATTTTGCGCGACGGCGTGTTTGTCGGGGAAGGATCGATAAACACGATCACCGAGGAGCGGATGGTGTCGATGATGGTCGGGCGGGCCATTACCCAGACCTTCCCGAAAGTCGACTGCGAAAAAGGCGAGACGGTGCTGGAGGTGAAAAATCTTTGCCACCCGACCGAGTTCGCCAATATCTCGTTCTCCCTGCGCAAGGGTGAGATCCTCGGTTTTTACGGGCTGGTCGGCGCGGGGCGTACCGAGCTGATGCAGGCGCTTTCCGGCATTACGCGTCCGTCCTCGGGCGAGATTGTGCTTAACGGTAAAACGCAGCATTTCCGCCAGCCGGCGGACGCCATCAACGCCGGCATAGTCTGCGTGCCGGAAGAACGCCAGAAACAGGGGGCGATTATCGCGCTGCCGATTGCGCAGAACATCAGCCTGCCGCAGCTCGGCAAACTTAACCCGAACGGCGTGTTGCATGACGAACGCGAATGGCGACTGGCTGACGAATACGCCACCCGCCTGCAGGTCAAAGCCTTTAGCTGGAAACAGGCGGTGGAAACCCTCTCCGGCGGCAACCAGCAAAAGGTGGTGATCGGCAAGTGGCTGGCGACGCATCCTGACGTGATCATCCTCGATGAGCCGACTAAAGGCATCGATATCGGCTCAAAAGCCGCCGTTCATCAATTTATGTCTGAACTGGTGGGTCAGGGGCTGGCGGTGATTATGGTCTCGTCCGAACTGCCGGAAGTGATGGGTATGGCGGACCGCATCATCGTGATGCACGAAGGGCTGATGGTGGCCGAATATCAGGCGGGCGACGCGACGGCGGAAACCATCGTCAGCGCCGCCAGCGGTGTAAAACAGGAGGCGGCGTGATGCTTAACTCACTGATGAAACACCGTGAAGCCCTGCTGGGCGCGGTCATTGTGCTGATGATTGTCGCCATCGGCAGCCGCGTGCCGTCGTTTCTCGCGCCGGGCAACCTGGTGGAGATATTCAATGACACGTCGATTCTGATCGTTCTCGCCCTCGGGCAGATGATGGTGCTGCTGACCAAAGGCATCGACCTCTCCATGGCGGCCAACCTGGCGCTAACCGGGATGATCGTCGCGCTGATTAACTTCCACTACCCGGACGTGCCCGTCTGGGGGCTACTGATGCTGGCAAGCGCGCTCGGGCTGGTAATGGGGATGATTAACGGCCTGCTGGTATGGAAGCTGGGTATTCCGGCGATTGTGGTCACCCTTGGCACCATGAGCATCTACCGCGGGATTATCTTTCTGCTTTCCGGCGGCGGCTGGGTCAACGCCAACCAGATGAGCGCGGACTTCCTCGGCATGCCGCGCGCGGCGGTGCTGGGCCTGCCGGTGCTGAGCTGGTGCGCCGTTGCCGTGCTGCTGCTGGTGGGCTACTTCCTGCGCTACAGCCGCACCGGCCGCGCGCTGTATACCGCAGGCGGCAACGCTACCGCAGCGTACTACACCGGGATCAACGTCGGAAAAATGCAGTTCGTCAGCTTCTGCCTTTCCGGCCTGCTGGCTGGCTTCTGCGGCTATCTGTGGATCTCCCGCTTTGCCGTTGCGTATGTCGACGTGGCTAACGGTTTTGAGCTGCAGGTCGTGGCAGCCTGTGTGATTGGTGGGATCAGCACCATGGGCGGCACCGGGCGCGTGCTCGGCTGTCTGTTCGGCGCGCTGTTCCTCGGCGTCATCAATAACGCCCTGCCGGTAATCGGCGTCTCGCCGTTCTGGCAAATGGCGATTTCCGGCACGGTGATCGTCATTGCGGTGTTGCTCAACGAACGCGGCAACAAACGTAAAGGCAGGCTGATCCTGCGCGACGCGGCGCTGGCGCGTCAGAAACTGGCGGTGAAATCATGAGCAAAATGATGACCACTGAAGAGATCAAAAACGTGCCTGCTGCGCCGGGCCTGCTCCAGCGCCTGCTGTGCTGGGAAGGTTTCCTGCTGGCCGTTACGCTGGCGGTGTTCGTGGGCAATGCCCTCGCCTCGCCTTACTTCCTCAACGTCTGGAACCTCTCCGACGCGACGTTCAACTTCACCGAGAAGGCGATCATCGTCCTGCCGATGGCGATGCTGATTATCGCCCGTGAGATTGACCTGTCGGTGGCCTCGACCATCGCGCTCAGCTCTACGGCGATGGGTTTTTGCGCGGCGGCGGGCATGGATACGCCCCTGCTGGTGTGCGTGGGATTAGGCGTCGGGCTGCTGTGCGGGCTGTTCAACGGCATTCTGGTGACGCGTTTTAACCTGTCGTCCATCGTCATCACCATCGGCACCATGAGCCTGTACCGCGGGATCACCTACATCCTGCTGGGTGATCAGGCGCTGAACAGCTACCCGGAGAGCTTCGCGTGGCTGGGGCAAGGCTACGTCTGGGGCGCGCTGTCGTTTGAGTTTGCGCTGTTTATCGTGCTGGCAGCCGTGTTTGCCTTTGTGCTGCACCGCACCAACTTTGGTCGCCGCACGTACGCCATCGGCAATAACCCGACCGGCGCGTGGTACGCCGGGATCAACGTTAAACGCCACAACCTGATCCTGTTTGCGCTGGTGGGGCTGATGGCGGGCCTCGCCTCGGTGCTGCTCACCTCGCGTCTGGGCAGCACGCGCCCGACGATTGCGATGGGCTGGGAGCTGGCGGTGGTGACGATGGCGGTGCTCGGCGGCGTCAATATTTTAGGCGGGTCCGGCAGCATGGTCGGCGTGATTATCGCCGCCTTCCTGATGGGGCTGGTGACCTTTGGCCTGAGCCTGCTTAACGTGCCCGGCATCGTGATGTCAGTGATCGTCGGCGCAATGCTGATCGTGGTGATTTCACTGCCGATTATCACGCGACGGATGATGCAGCGAAGACGGATTCCATAGCCGGGTGGCACTACGTTTACCCGGCCTGCGGATCGCAGGCCCGCGCAAGCGCAGCGCCGCCGGGCATAAAAATCACAGTAATTAAGGAGAATTATCATGAGCTTTATGTTGGCGCTTCCTAAAATCAGCCTGCACGGCGCGGGCGCAATCGGCGATATGGTCAACCTGGTGGCGAACAAGCAGTGGGGAAAAGCGCTGATTGTCACCGACGGCCAGCTGGTTAAACTCGGCCTGCTCGACAGCCTGTTTACCGCACTGGATGCCCACGAGATGTCGTATCACCTGTTTGATGAGGTGTTCCCGAACCCAACGGAAGCGCTGGTGCAACAGGGGTTTGCGGCATTCCGCGACGCGGAGTGTGATTACCTGATCGCCTTCGGCGGCGGCAGCCCGATCGATACCGCCAAGGCGATCAAAATTCTGACCGCTAACCCCGGCCCGTCCACTGCCTACTCCGGCGTCGGCAAGGTGAAAAACGCGGGCGTGCCGCTGGCGGCGATCAATACCACCGCAGGCACGGCGGCGGAGATGACCAGCAACGCGGTGATTATTGATTCCGCGCGTCAGGTGAAAGAGGTGATTATCGATCCGAACATCATCCCGGATATTGCCGTAGACGACGCCAGCGTGATGCTTGATATTCCGGCTTCTGTCACCGCCGCGACGGGGATGGACGCCCTGACCCACGCCATCGAAGCCTACGTTTCCGTGGGCGCGCACCCGCTCACCGACGCCAACGCGCTGGAAGCGATTCGCCTGATCACCCTGTGGCTGCCGAAAGCGGTCGATGAGGGCCATAACCTTGAAGCCCGCGAGCAGATGGCGTTCGGTCAATATCTGGCGGGCATGGCGTTTAACAGCGCCGGTCTGGGTCTGGTTCACGCCCTGGCGCATCAACCGGGCGCGACGCACAACCTGCCGCACGGCGTGTGTAACGCCATCCTGCTGCCGATCATCGAAAACTTTAACCGCCCGAACGCGGTGGCGCGCTTTGCCCGCGTGGCGCAGGCGATGGGTGTCGATACGCGCGGGATGAGCGATGAAGCAGCAAGCATGTCAGCCATTCAGGCGATTCGCGACCTGAGTACCCGCGTCGGCATTCCGTCCGGCTTTAGCCAGCTCGGCGTGACCAAAGCGGACATCGAAGGCTGGCTGGATAAAGCCCTCGCCGACCCGTGCGCACCTTGCAACCCGCGCACCGCCAACCGCGATGAGGTCCGCGAGCTGTACCTGGAGGCATTATGATCCGCAAAGCGTTTGTCATGCAGGTTAACCCGGACGCGCACGAAGAGTACGCGCGCCGCCACAATCCCATCTGGCCCGAGCTGGAAGCTGTGCTGAAAGACCACGGCGCGCACCATTACGCCATCTATCTCGACAAGGAACGCCACCTGCTGTTCGCAACCGTAGAGATAGAATCTGAAGCGCGCTGGAACGCGGTGGCAAGTACCGACGTCTGCCAACGCTGGTGGAAACACATGCGCGACGTCATGCCGTCGAACCCGGACAACAGCCCTGTGAGCGCGGAGTTGAAAGAGGTGTTTTACCTGGAATAATGCGTTTTACGCTGCCGCCTTCGCGGCAGCGTCATAAGACGGTACTTACATCGTTCCCGCGTGGAATAAGGGACAAACCGTTATTCACTTTCTTCGCTGTCTTGCTGACAGAGCCGGTAGTCATACGGCACTTTTCTCGAGTTTTCATTCACTCCCCTTAATTTGGTTAAAAAATGCCTGGTCAATGTCTCAAAAAGGCATCGATAGGGCGTAAATATGATCGGCCTTTACCTTCTAAAACGGCATCGGGCATACGCTTAAGCGAACAGGCACATGACAAGGGCGAGATGAGGATGACGTTATCGGCCTCTGTAATGACAGTAGTGTTGATGGGTGTAATAAGAGGTGGGTAAATATGACCTTACACGGAACGTTGATACTTAATGGTGCAGATTATGCACCCTTTAACCTGTATGGGGTCGGGGTTTTTATGGCTCACTCCGGGCAGGGAGCTTATCGTAATCAGGAAGCCTGCGGAGCAATTAAAGGGTCAGGACCAATCCCACTGGGTAAATACTGGATTGTCGACAGGGGTACCGGGGGGCCCTTCTCTTCACTAAAGGCCAAGGTGCAGGACCAGTGGAACAAAGTGAGATCAGGTGCGGAATTTGGCCGTGATGAGTGGTTTGCCCTATACAAGGACGATTTAGGGATCGACGATGGTACATGGGTCAATCAAGTCAACCGAGGATTGTTCAGACTTCACCCGGGTACAATGTCAGAAGGGTGCATAACAATCGCCCATAACTCCGATTATGCAATGATCCGCAACGCTTTGATGAGTACTAACCTTATCCAGGTTCCTTGCATGCGTTCACTTATGGCTCGCGGTTGTATCGAGGTGACAGGCGATGGATATAACCATACTTGCCCGTAAATGGGGTGTCAGACTGCTTAAGATCGCCTTATTTTTGCTAATGAGCGTCATGGTTGGACGTTCGCTGGGTCCCTCAAGAGCATATATCAATTATGACGTGGCAATGGCCATTTGCGTATTCATCTATGGCGATGCGAATGCAGAAACAATGTACGAGACATATACAAACCTCGATATATTGACCGTCCTTACGCTCACCACCGTGATTTATCTCTTAACAATGAAGTTACTCAAAAAAATAAGGAACACATAACATGCCAATTCCTCCCTATATGTGGCTCAAAGACGATGGCGGTGCAGATATCAAAGGCTCAGTAGATGTCAAAGACCGCGAAGGAAGCATTGAGATTATCGGGCTGAGTCATGGCGTCAATTTGCCGGTAGACAGCGCTAATGGGGCGATCACCGGTACGCGTCAGCACTCTTCAATGAGAATCGAAAAGGAAGTGGATAGTTCTACTCCCTATCTTTATAAAGCCGCTGCCACCGGCCAGGCGCTGAAAAGCGCAGAAATTAAGTTCTATCACATCAACGATGCAGGTCAGGAGGTGTGTTATTACACTGTGTTTATGGAGAACGTAAAGGTAACCGGCGTTAACTGTAGCGTGCCAAACGTGAAAATCGCAGCCAACGACAAAATCAATCACGTCGAAAGCGTCAGCTTGCAGTATGAGAAAATCACCTGGCGCATTGTTGACGGCAATATCCAGCATAGCGACGCGTGGAACGAACGCGCCACGGCATGAAGATGAGGCGGCACGGGGCTGCTGGCGGTGGTGGCAAACAGCCCAGGCGATTTGTCCATGGCTTTTAACGACGTGATCGTTAATTTTGTTCCGCCACCAGCAGCGCGTGCGTGTCCGGCTCCAGCGCCTTAAAGATATGAGGCTGGTCTGCCGGGTAACAGATGTAGTCCCCTTCCCCCAACTCCTCCGGGTTATCCAGTAACCCCACCTTCGCACGGCCCTGGGTCACGATAATGTGCTCTACCGATCCCGGCGGATGCGGCTGGGAAATGCGGTCTGCGCCAGGCTGGGTGAGCAGCAAATAGATATCACGCCGCGCCCCCGGCGGGCATGCCGCCAGCAAAATGGCTTCATAGTTGGCCTGCCCGGCAATTACCTTGGTTCCTTCTCCCCGGCGGATCACCTGCGTCGTGGGCAGCTGCGGCTCCAGCAGACGGGCAAAGGGAATATCCAGCGCCACGCAAAGCGACCAGAGCGTTTCCAGGCTCGGGTTACCGTTGCCGGACTCTAGCTGCGAAAGCGTGGATTTCGCGATCCCGGCACGGCGGGCAATTTCCGCCAGTGAGTGCCCGGTTCGCAGGCGTTCTCGCACCAGACTTTTGGCGATCACGCTGATTGGCTGCGTCATAAACGGCCCTATACTCTGTTAAAACGAACGATTCGTTCATCTTGTAAAACATCGTTGATCCGTTCATTATAATGGAAATACGTTCGATATGGCTAAAATTGTATGACGCATCCTCTCTCCTGCCTCAAAGGCGACACGATAAAAGCGATCGTTCTGGTCTGCCTGGCGGTTGGCGTCGTCGGCATGTCTTATGGATCGCTGGCGATGGCGTACGGGTTTCCGCTCTGGGTGCCCTTTGTCCTGTCACTCACCGTGCTGGCGGGTGCATCCGAGTTTATGTTTATCGGCATTGTGGCGAGCGGCGGTAACCCGCTGGCGGCCGCGGCGGCGGGATTACTGGTTAACGCCCGCCACGTTCCATTTGGCGTCACGGTGCGCGAGCTGGTCGGCAAACGCGGCCTGAGCTTCCTGGGCTGCCACATCATGAATGACGAAAGCGTGGTATTTGGGCTGTCGCAAAACACGCCCGAGCAGCGTAAAGCCGCCTACTGGCTGTGCGGCCTGGGCGTGGCCATCATCTGGCCTCTTGGCGCGTTGCTGGGGGCGATGGTCGGCAAACTGCTGCCGGACCCGGAAACCATCGGCCTGGACGCGGTTTTCCCCGCCATTTTGCTGGCGTTAGTGGTACCGGCGTTTAAAAACCGCACCACGCTTATCCGCGCCTGCAGCGGCGCGGTGCTGTCGCTGGCCGCCGTGCCGTTTGCCCCGGTCGGCTTGCCGGTACTGCTCTCGTTACTGGGCCTCGCCGCGAGGAAAAAATAATGGAAAACATGACGCTATTTATTCTTGGCATCGCCATTCTCTCGGCGGGAACCTACCTCATGCGCCTTGGCGGGGCGAAGCTTGGCAGTCGGCTGGCCTTGTCCGAACGCTCTCAGGCGCTGCTGTCGGATGCGGCGACGGTGCTGCTGTTTTCCGTGGCGCTGGCGACCACCTTCTATGAAGGGGAGCATTTCGCCGGCATGGCCCGCGTGCTCGGCGTGGCCTTTGCGGTGTTTTTAGCCTGGCGAAAAATGCCGCTGATCGTGGTGATTATCGCGGCGGCAATCGTGACGGCGCTGCTGCGGCTGGCCGGTATTCATTAATCCCCCTCCCTTCCTGACGATGTCATATTCGTCAGGAAAATCAATCCTCTCTGGTATGTGGCCTCGCCCACACTTTTTCGCTTCCGTTCGGTGCTGTCTTGTCACGCCCGGCTGACATTTTCACGCTCAGCCTCCTGCCGCCGCCCCCGTAGAATCAGGTCACGCAATTCTCAACGGAGTGACACGATGGCGCACCTGACAGCCGACTGTATCGACCTCAATATCCAGGGCAACACCCCCTATTCCATCCTCAAAACGCTGGCGGACATGGCCTGGCAAAATGGCTTCGTCAGCGACCGAGGTGCGTTCTTACAAACGCTTCTGTTGCGCGAAAAGCTGCACTCCACCGGTTTTGGCTCGGGTGTCGCCGTACCCCACGGCAAAAGCCCTGTGGTGAAGCAGCCCTTCGTGCTGTTTGCGCGTAACGCCTCGGGCGTCGACTGGGAAGCCAGCGACGGCGAAGCGGTAACCTGCTGGATCTGCCTTGGCGTGCCGCAACAGGGGGAAGACGGACAGGTGAAAATGATTGGTACCCTGTGCCGGAAGATCATTCATCCGGCGTTTATTTCACAGCTCAAGCAGGGCGATCGGCACCAGATCCTGGCGCTGCTCAACCAGACGTTGGGCGAATAGGAGCGAGCGATGGAAACGACGTTACGGCTTGTCGCCATTACTAACTGTCCGGCAGGCATTGCGCACACCTATATGGTGGCCGAGGCGCTGGAGCGAAAGGCGCGTGCTTTAGGGCATACCATTCAGGTTGAGACCCAGGGTTCCAGCGGGGTGGAAAATCATCTGAGCGATGAGGCTATCCGTGAAGCGGACTACGTGATTCTGGCAACCGGTCGCGGGCTTAGCGCCGACGATCGCGCCCGTTTTGCCGGGAAACAGGTTTTCCAGATCCCGATTTCACATGCGCTGAAGAATATCGACGCTATTTTTGACAATTTGTCCACGCAATCGCAGCGGTTCACTGCCGATAGCGCCGTAAAGCTGGGCAAACAGGATGTGCAGAAAGGCAGCGTGATGAGCCACCTGATGGCGGGCGTCTCAGCCGCACTGCCGTTTGTGATTGGCGGCGGTATTCTGGTGGCACTCGCTAATATGCTTGTCCAGCTTGGCCTGCCCTATACCGATATGGCGAAAGGTGCGCCTTCGTTTGCCTGGGTGGTGGAGTCCATCGGTTATCTCGGCTTTACCTTTATGATCCCGATTATGGGCGCGTACATCGCCCTGTCGATTGGCGATAAACCGGCGTTCGCACCGGCTTTTCTGGTGTGTTATCTGGCGAACGATAAAGGGCTGCTCGGCACACAGTCCGGGGCGGGTTTTCTGGGCGCGGTCGTGCTGGGACTGGCTATCGGCTATTTCGTGCTGTGGTTTCGCAAGCTCAAACTTGGCAAGGCGCTGCAGCCGCTGCTCGGCTCTATGCTGATCCCGTTTGTGACGCTTCTCGTCTTCGGTGTGCTGACTTACTACGCGATCGGCCCGTTGATGTCCGATCTGATGGGCGGCCTGCTGCACCTCCTCAATACCATTCCGCCGTCAATGAAGCTTGGCGCAGCGTTCCTCGTGGGCGCGATGCTGGCGTTTGACATGGGCGGCCCGGTCAATAAAACCGCGTGGTTTTTCTGCTTCTCGCTGCTGGAAAAACACATCTACGACTGGTACGCCATCGTCGGCGTGGTCGCGCTGATGCCGCCCGTCGCGGCGGGCATCGCAACCTATCTTGCTCCCGGGCTTTTCACCCAGCAGGAGAAAGCGGCGGCCAGTAGCGCCATCGTGGTGGGTGCAACCGTAGCCACCGAACCGGCAATCCCCTACGCGCTGGCGGCGCCGCTGCCGATGCTTACCGCGAATACCCTCAGCGGCGGCATTGCGGGCATGCTGACCCTCTCGTTTGGCCTCCAGCGTCTCGCGCCGGGGCTGGGCGTGTTTGACCCGCTGATTGGCCTGATGTCTCCGGCGGGCGCGTTCTATCTGGTGCTGGGCATCGGTCTGGCGATAAACATTACGTTAATTATCGTGTTAAAGGGCTGGTGGCTGAAGCGTAAAGCCGCCCGTCCGGAGGTTGCACATGAACATTGAGTTACTGAAATCGCTCTGTGATGCCAGCGCGGTTAGCGGCGATGAGCAGGAAGTCCGCACCATTATGATCGACGCCCTGCACCACCATGCCGATGAAATCACCTTCGACGGGCTGGGCAGCGTCATCGCCCGCAAAGGTTCACGCGGGCCAAAAGTGGCTATCGTCGGGCATATGGACGAAGTGGGCTTTATGGTCACCCACATCACCGAGGCGGGGTTTATTCGGTTTGACACCGTCGGCGGCTGGTGGAGCCACTCAATGCTTAACCATCGGGTCACCCTCCGCACCCGCGAAGGCAAGAAAATCCCGGGTATTATCGGGTCCGTTGCGCCCCATGCGCTGAGCGAAAAGCAGAAGCAGCAGCCGATGAATATTGACGATATGTTTATCGATATTGGCGCGAACAGCCGCGAAGAGGTGGAAAAATGCGGCATTCGGATGGGTGATTTTGTCAGCCCCGAGGCCAACTTTGCCCGCTGGGGCGAGGATAAAATCGTCGCCAAAGCGCTGGATAACCGCGTGGGCTGCGCCCTGATGGCCGAACTGCTGATCGGCGTCAATAACCCTAACATCCGCCTGTACGGCGTGGGCAGCGTCGAGGAGGAGGTTGGTTTACGCGGGGCGCAAACCTCCGCAGAGTGCGTCAAACCCGACGTGGTGATCGTGCTTGATACCGCCGTCGCGGGCGATGTTCCCGGCATCGACGGCGTGAAATATCCGCTAAAAGTCGGCCACGGCCCCGGCGTGATGCTGTTCGATAAACGCTATTTTGCTAATCAGAAGCTGCTCGCTTTACTCAAACAGAGCGCGGAAAACGCGCAAGCACCGTTGCAGTTCAGCACCATGAAAACCGGCGCGACCGATGGCGGGCGTTATAACGTGATGGGCGGCGGCCGGCCAGTCGTCGCACTTTGCTTGCCGACACGTTATCTGCACGCCAACAGCGGTATGATCGCTGAAAAGGATTATGACGCGGCGCTGAAGATGGTGCATAACCTGCTGATGTCCCTGGATGACAGGCAGGTCGCCGCGCTCACGGATTTTCGCTAAGGATCGGTCATGCTCAACGAACGCCAGTTGGCCTTACTCAATGCGCTGGAGTCACAGCCCGCCGCGCCGGGCACGCTGGCGCAGCAAACCGGCGTTTCCGCCCGCACCATCCTGCGGGATATCGACTACATCAATTTTACCCTCGGCGGCAAGGCGCGGATCAGCGCCTCCGGCAGCGCGGTGTATCAGCTGGATATCATTGACAGGAAACAGTATTTCCAGCTTTTACAGCGTCATGATAATGATGACCGGTTGCTGGCGTTGCTGCTGATCCGCCCGGTCACGACCCGGGCGCAGCTGGCGGATGCGCTTAATCTTCCCGATGCCTGGATTGCGGAACGCCTGCCGCGACTCCGCCAGCGATACGCGCGCGCCTTTATCCTTGCCAGCAGGCCAGGCGCCGGGTACTTCGTCGACGTCGATCAGGACAAACGCATTATCCTGCTGGCGAACCTCTTCAAAAAAGATCCGCTGGTCTACCCGCTGCCGGGCATAAACCCGGCGGTCCTGGGCAGGCTGCACGCACGCTGCCAGACGCTCACGGCGTGGCCGGATATTCATGGCGACTATCTGGTCAGCGTCCTCCTGGCCGTTTACGCGCTGCGCCAGCATCCGATTCTTTCGACCGGTTGCCCTGACACGGACGCGCTTGAAGCGTGCTGTGAACAGGCGGGGCTTTGGCCGGGGCCTGACGTCCTGAGCGTGGTGTCCCGCAGGCTGGACCGCTTACAGCACAGTGCAAATGCGATAACCCCGCAGTACGTCGCGGACCACCTCACCACCCTGGCCTCCCCCGCCCAGCCGCAGGCGATTGATGCGCAGCTCACGGACGAACTGACCGCGCACCTGAAAAGATGCGTTGCCATGCCAAACTGGTTTCCCGAAAGCCGGCCTGGCTCGATGAATCATCTCAAAGCGGCCTGGCCTGCGGCGTTTGATATGAGCGTGAAATTTATCAATCAGCTGCGAAAGGTAATGGATATACCGCTTATCGACAGCGATCTCCCGGGACTCTATTTTGCCTGCGCGCTTGAACGGCACCATAGCGAATGGACGCCGATCGTTTTACTTGCCGATCAAAACGCCATTGCGACCATCAATAAAATGGCCATAGAACGGGAGGTGATGAACTGCCGGGTGGTGGTGGTGCTCACGCTCGAGGCGCTGGCGGCAGTTCAGGACGAATGCCAGCCAGCCCTGATTGTGAATAACAGCCACTATTTGCTGGATGACAGCCAGCGAGACGTGCTGCCTATCCGCAATATCATTACCGCGGCGGGTATCGAGCAGATTAAAGATTTTCTCGCGTCGGCGTTTATCCGCCAGCAGCCCGACCGTTTTTTCCCGCCTGAAGGTTCATTTCATTATACGAACGGCCCGGACGAAAGCTGGGACGAGATCATCGCCGCCGTCACCACGCAGCTGCTTGAGAAAACCGCTATTACGCAGGATGAAGCCCTGCGCATCTGTCAGCGCGAGCGGGAAGGCGAGAATCTGGTGGTGAATCATGTGGCGATCCCCCACTGCTGGAGCGAGGTGCAACGCCCCTTTCGGGGATATTTTATTACGCTTGAACGCGCGATTCGCGTGAACGGTGAAAGCGTTATGCATGTGCTTATCGCCTGTGCCAGCGCAGAGAATCGACAGGAGTTGAAAATTTTTAGCTTTTTAGCGAGCGTGTTAAGCCGCCATTCGTCGCAGCGGATTGAGAGTGTGGGGCATTACGAGGGATTTATTGCGTTACTGCACTGAGAGAGGGAACCTGTCCCGGCTCCGAAGAGCCTGGGACAGCGGCTGTACGGCTTATTTGTTCAGTTCTGCCGTCATGTGTACGCGGTTACCGGAGAACGCCTGGGTGATTTTGTAAGAGGACGCGCCCGCTTCCTGAGCCTGTGCGGCGATTTTAGCTTCTGCACCATCAAGCGTAGAGGCGGTAGCCGTCACGGATTGTGCTGCGAATGAACCAAAAGAGGTAGCCAGAGCGATAACTGCGACAAAAGTTTTGATGCTGTTCATGTGTTTAAACCCTTTCATTAAGTTGTTTAGGTAAGGCACCGTGCCTTGATGAGATAAATAATAGACCTCATCCCGGCCAACTAAAAGCGGAAGGATTTGCTCACATTATTCAAATTTATTGATTAACAAGTAGTCGCTGTTCATGGGTATAGATTGTGGCTCTTCCCGGCTTGCAGAACCCCACCAGCGTCAGGTTGCAGCGCTCCGCCACTTCCACTGCCAGCGTAGTGGCCGCCGACACGGCAAACAGAATTTCCACGCCGCACATCGCCGCTTTCTGCACCATCTCATAGCTTGCCCGGCTTGAGACCAGCGCGGCGCCCTGCTGCCAGACGTCGCTTTCGCGCGCCCGGCGGCCCAACAGCTTGTCCAGCGCCACGTGGCGGCCCACGTCTTCATGTCCACCCGCAATTGTTCCGCACGGCAACACCCAGGCCGCCGCATGCGTACAGCCGCTCAGTTGCCCGATGGGCTGGACTGTGTTCAGTTGCTCCAGCGCCCTATCAAGGTGCGCCAGATCGAACGTTTGGGTGAACGGCAGCGGCGCGATGGGCTTGCCGATATCGTTGAGTTGTTCAACGCCACACACCCCGCAACCGGTGCGCCCGGCCAGCGCGCGACGGCGCTCTTTCAGCCCCATAAAGCGGCGGCTGGAAAGCTCGATCTGGACTTCCAGCCCGTTGCAGGCCTGCACCACGTCCATGCCATAGATATCCTGCGGACGCGCAATAATGCCTTCCGACAGGGAAAACCCAATGGCGAACAGCTCGAGATCTTTCGGGGAGGCCATCATCACCACATGCGAAATCCCGTTGTACACCAGGGCAACGGGTACTTCTTCCGCCAGATAATCGGGCGTGGCATGGGTTATGTGGGGCGGTCTGTGTACCGACCGTTCCACAGTGCCAGCAGGCAGTGGTAACGCGTGGGCAGCACGGTTTTGTTTAAACACAACGGTATTCCTGAACAACCACAGAAGTGAGCCTGCTATTGCATCACAAACGGCAGGCCTTACGCATAGTATGGATCAACTTTTCATCACCCATTGCCCGTCAGTTTACCTACTCATTAGGGAGAGGCGCAATGCAGGCGCGGCTACACCTCTTTAACATAAATCGGGTGTCCTGTGACATATATCACAATTTATAATCAATGTAGTGATAATACGCTCACTTTGTTTTAACGCTAATGAAACAGGCTTACCGACATTGTGGTATTCTGACGATATCCCTCGTGGAACTGCGGGATTAACGCAAATTTTCACCTTTGCGGCGATTTTTTGACCGCAAAGCAAAACAATAAAGCAATGTCGAAATTAACGAAGGAGTGACCCATGCAGGTCAGCAGAAGGCAGTTCTTTAAGATCTGCGCTGGCGGTATGGCAGGCACTACGGCAGCGGCGCTGGGCTTTGCCCCGGGCGTAGCGCTGGCGGAAACACGGCAGTACAAACTGCTGCGCACCCGCGAAACCCGTAACACCTGCACGTATTGCTCCGTCGGCTGTGGGCTGTTGATGTATAGCCTCGGCGACGGTGCAAAAAACGCCAAAGCATCTATCTTCCACATCGAAGGCGACCCGGATCACCCGGTCAACCGTGGTGCGTTATGCCCGAAAGGGGCCGGTCTGGTGGACTTTATCCATTCAGAAAGCCGCCTCAAGTACCCAGAATATCGCGCGCCCGGCTCCGACAAATGGCAGCAAATCAGCTGGGAAGAGGCGTTTGACCGCATCGCAAAACTGATGAAAGAAGATCGCGATGCCAACTTTATTCCTCAGAACGCCGAGGGCGTAACGGTTAACCGCTGGCTCTCTACCGGTATGCTGTGCGCGTCTGCTTCCAGCAACGAAACCGGCTATTTAACCCAGAAATTCACGCGTGCACTCGGTATGCTCGCGGTCGACAACCAGGCGCGTGTCTGACACGGACCAACGGTAGCAAGTCTTGCTCCAACATTTGGTCGCGGTGCGATGACCAACCACTGGGTCGACATCAAGAACGCCAACCTTGTCGTGGTGATGGGCGGTAACGCCGCTGAAGCGCACCCTGTCGGGTTCCGCTGGGCGATGGAAGCCAAAATCCATAACGGCGCGAAATTGATTGTGATCGATCCCCGCTTTACGCGTACAGCGTCAGTGGCGGATTTCTACACCCCTATTCGTTCAGGTACTGACATTACTTTCCTGTCAGGCGTATTGCTGTACCTGATGACCAACGAAAAATATAACCGCGAGTACACCGAAGCCTATACCAACGCCAGCCTGATTGTGCGTGAGGATTACCACTTCGAAGATGGCCTGTTCAGCGGTTATGACGCCGAAAAACGCAAATACGACAAAACCAGCTGGAACTACGAGCTGGATGAGAACGGCTTTGCGAAGCGCGATAAGACCCTGCAACACCCGCGCTGCGTGTGGAACCTGCTGAAAGAGCACGTCTCACGCTATACGCCAGAGGTGGTCGAAAACATCTGCGGAACGCCGAAAGCGGACTTCCTGAAGGTGTGTGAGCTGATTGCCGAAACCAGCGCGAAAGACAAAACCGCGTCGTTCCTGTACGCACTCGGCTGGACGCAACACTCCATCGGCGCGCAGAACATCCGTACCATGGCGATGGTTCAGCTTCTGCTCGGCAATATGGGGATGGCAGGCGGCGGCGTGAACGCCCTGCGCGGTCACTCCAACATTCAGGGCCTGACCGACCTCGGCCTGCTGTCGCAGAGCCTGACCGGTTATATGAACCTGCCAAGCGAAAAACAGACGGATCTGCAAACCTACCTGACGGCCAGCACGCCAAAACCGCTGCTCGAAGGACAGGTGAACTACTGGGGCAACTATCCGAAGTTCTTCGTCTCGATGATGAAGGCGTTCTTCGGCGATAAAGCGACGGCGGAAAACAGCTGGGGCTTTGACTGGCTGCCGAAGTGGGACAAAGGCTACGACGTCCTTCAGTACTTCGAGATGATGCACCAGGGCAAGGTCAACGGCTACTTATGCCAGGGCTTTAACCCGGTCGCCTCGTTCCCGAACAAAAACAAGGTGGTGGAGTCGCTGTCGAAGCTGAAATTCCTGGTGACGATTGACCCGCTCAACACCGAGACGTCAACCTTCTGGCAAAACCACGGTGAATCGAACGACGTCGATCCGTCGAAGATCCAGACCGAAGTGTTCCGCCTGCCGTCTACCTGCTTTGCGGAAGAGAACGGTTCTATCGTCAACTCCGGACGCTGGCTGCAGTGGCACTGGAAAGGCGCGGACGCCCCGGGCATCGCCATGAACGACGGCGAGATCCTGGCCGGTATCTTCTTGCGCATGCGTAAGATGTACGCCGCTGAAGGCGGTGCGAACCCGGAACC
This sequence comes from Cotesia vestalis, assembly GCA_000956155.1. Lineage (NCBI taxonomy): Eukaryota > Metazoa > Arthropoda > Insecta > Hymenoptera > Braconidae > Cotesia > Cotesia vestalis. Next base: position 496 of record JZSA01000330.1, on the reverse strand, counting down.
GGTGCTGAACATGACCTGGAACTACTCGACGCCGGAGAACCCGTCGCCGGAAGAAGTGGCGATGGAGAGCAACGGTAAGGCGCTGGCAGACGTTATCGACCCGGCGACCGGCGCCGTGCTGGCGAAGAAAGGCGATCAGCTCAGTACCTTCGCGCATCTGCGCGACGACGGCACGACGTCCAGCGGCTGCTGGATCTTTGCCGGGAGCTGGACGCCGAAAGGCAACCAGATGGCCAACCGCGATAACGCCGACCCGTCGGGCCTCGGCAATACGCTGGGCTGGGCCTGGTCGTGGCCGTTGAACCGCCGCATCCTCTATAACCGTGCCTCCGCAGACCCGCAGGGTAATCCGTGGGATCCGAAGCGTCAGTTGCTGAAGTGGGACGGCGCGAAGTGGGGCGGCGTGGATATACCGGACTACAGCACCGCAGCACCAGGCAGCGACGTCGGGCCGTTTATCATGCAGCCTGAAGGGATGGGGCGTCTGTTCGCTATC
>JZSA01000329.1:0-46412 GCA_000956155.1 Cotesia vestalis | reverse complement strand
GCTATCGATAAGATGGCGGAAGGTCCATTCCCGGAACACTACGAGCCGTTTGAAACGCCGCTGGGCACCAACCCGCTGCACCCGAACGTGGTCTCTAACCCGGCCGCGCGTATCTTCAAAGGCGACTTTGAAGCGCTGGGTAAAAAAGACAAGTTCCCGTACGTGGGCACCACTTACCGTCTGACCGAGCACTTCCACTACTGGACCAAGCACGCGCTGCTGAACGCCATTGCGCAGCCGGAGCAGTTTGTAGAGATCGGCGAGAAGCTGGCGAACAAGCTCGGCATCACCCATGGCGACACCGTGAAAGTCTCCTCCAACCGCGGCTATATCAAAGCCAAGGCGGTGGTGACCAAGCGTATTCGCACGCTGAACGTACACGGTCAGGAAGTGGATACCATCGGCATCCCGATTCACTGGGGTTACGAGGGCGTGGCGAAGAAAGGGTTCATTGCGAACACCCTGACGCCGTTCGTCGGTGATGCGAACACGCAGACGCCGGAGTTTAAGGCCTTCCTCGTGAACGTGGAAAAGGTGTAACGGAGACGACCTATGGCTTATCAATCTCAAGACATTATCCGTCGTTCCGCGACTAACAGTTTCACGCCCGCGCCTCAGGCGCGGGACCACCAGCAGGAAGTGGCGAAGCTTATCGACGTGACCACCTGTATCGGCTGTAAAGCCTGTCAGGTGGCCTGTTCCGAGTGGAACGACATCCGTGACGAAGTGGGTCATAACGTCGGGGTGTACGATAACCCGGCGGATCTGACCGCCAAGTCCTGGACGGTGATGCGTTTCTCGGAAGTGGAGCAGAACGACAAGCTGGAATGGCTGATCCGCAAAGACGGCTGTATGCACTGCGCGGACCCGGGCTGCCTGAAGGCGTGCCCGTCGGAAGGGGCGATCATTCAGTATGCTAACGGCATCGTCGACTTCCAGTCCGAGCAGTGCATTGGCTGCGGCTACTGCATTGCGGGCTGTCCGTTCGACGTGCCGCGTCTGAACCCGGAAGACAACCGCGTCTATAAATGTACGCTGTGCGTTGACCGCGTGAACGTCGGCCAGGAGCCGGCATGCGTGAAGACCTGCCCGACCGGTGCAATCCACTTTGGCTCCAAAGAGGATATGAAAACGCTGGCGGCAGAACGCGTGGGCGAGCTGAAAACCCGTGGTTACGATAACGCAGGCCTGTACGATCCGTCCGGAGTGGGTGGGACGCACGTCATGTACGTACTGCACCACGCCGACAAGCCGAATCTGTATCACGGCCTGCCGGAGAATCCGGAAATCAGCGCTACCGTGAAGTTCTGGAAAGGCATCTGGAAACCGCTGGCAGCGGTCGGTTTTGCTGCTACCTTCGCCGCGAGCATCTTCCACTACGTCGGTGTCGGTCCGAACCGTGCGGAAGAGGAAGACGATAACCTGCATGAAGAGAAAGACGAGGTGCGCAAATGAAAAGACGTGACACCATCGTGCGCTATACCGCGCCGGAACGCATCAACCACTGGGTCACCGCCTTCTGCTTCATGCTGGCGGCGATAAGCGGGCTGGGATTCTTCTTCCCGTCCTTCAACTGGCTGATGCAGATCATGGGGACACCGCAGCTGGCGCGTATACTGCACCCGTTTGTTGGCGTCATCATGTTCGCGTCGTTCATCATCATGTTTTTCCGATACTGGCACCATAATCTAATCAATCGGGATGATATCTTTTGGGCGAAGAATATTCGTAAGATCGTCGTCAACGAGGAAGTAGGTGACACCGGGCGTTATAACTTCGGCCAGAAATGCGTATTCTGGGCGGCGATTATCTTCCTGGTCCTGTTGCTGGTCAGCGGCGTGATCATCTGGCGTCCGTATTTTGCGCCTGCTTTCTCAATCCCGGTGATCCGATTCGCGCTGATGCTGCATTCATTTGCCGCAGTGGCGTTAATTGTGGTTATCATGGTGCATATTTACGCCGCCCTTTGGGTTAAAGGCACCATTACCGCGATGGTGGAAGGATGGGTTACAAAGACGTGGGCGAAGAAACATCACCCGCGCTGGTACCGTGAAGTCCGCCAGAAACAGGAAAAGTCATCTGAATGAGTATTCGCATAATCCCGCAAGATGAGCTGGGTTCGAGCGAGAAACGCACGGCGGATTACATTCCGCCGTTGTTATTCCCCAGACTCAAGAACCTCTATAACCGCCGCGCAGAGCGTCTGCGCGAGCTGGCAGAGAATAACCCGCTGGGCGATTTTCTGCGTTTTGCCGCGCTCATCGCGCACGCACAGGAAGTGGTGCTGTACGACCACCCGCTGCAAATCGACCTGACCGCGCGCATTAAAGAAGCCAATGCGCAAGGCAAACCGCCGCTGGATATTCACGTGCTGCCGCGTGATAAACACTGGCACAGGCTGCTGCATTCGCTGATTGCCGAGCTGAAGCCGGAGATGAGCGGCACCGCGCTGGCGGTGATTGAAAACCTGGAAAAAGCCTCTGACATGGAGCTGGAAGAGATGGCGAGCGCGCTGTTTGCTTCCGACTTCTCGCAGGTCAGCAGCGACAAAGCGCCGTTTATCTGGGCTGCGCTGTCGCTCTACTGGGCACAAATGGCAAGCCTGATCCCAGGCAAAGCCCGCGCCGAATACGGCGAAGCGCGTCAGTTCTGCCCGGTGTGCGGCTCAATGCCGGTCACCAGCATGGTGCAGATCGGTACCACCCAGGGGCTGCGCTACCTGCACTGCAACCTGTGTGAAACCGAGTGGCACGTAGTGCGAGTGAAGTGCAGCAACTGCGAGCAGACCCGCGATCTCAACTACTGGTCGCTGGAAAACGAAGACGCGGCGGTGAAAGCCGAAAGCTGCGGCGACTGCGGGACTTACCTGAAGATTCTGTATCAGGAAAAAGATCCGAAAGTCGAAGCCGTGGCGGACGATCTCGCCTCGCTGATTCTGGACGCAAAGATGGAGCAAGAGGGCTTTGCCCGTAGCTCTATCAACCCGTTCCTGTTCCCGGGCGAAGGGGAGTAATCTCCTGTAGTGGCTCGTACTTTTGCGAGCCACGTTCCGCTTCCGCACTAATTCCCAGCCATTTCGCTCCATTTTCGGATTTCGTTTACCCCTCCTTACGTAGATAAATCGACCTTTCTTCGCCACTATTCCCGCCTTAACAAACTATTACAAACTGCAAGGGAATATATCGAAATGGAATTTCGATTCTTTACGCCCCATACGCGCCTTTCTTTATGTTGTGCGTTTCTCTGCCTCTCAGCGGCTGCGGCTGCGGCACCGGGGGATGAGCAATTTATCCTGCAACAGCAGCGTCAACAGGCGCTGGAAACCCAGCTGACGCCACAAACACCCGACGTTCGTCTGCAAACCTCTGCGAAAGGTGACGATAGCGGGGAGTTCGCCGCCGAAACGCCCTGCTTTACGATCCATGATGTCACGTTGGCTGGACATGACACGCTCCCGCACTGGGTGCCGCTACAGCGCATTGCCAATCAGGCCGTGGGTAAATGTCTGGGCGCACAGGGTATTAACCACGTCATGAGCCTGCTGCAAAACCGGCTTATCGCCCATGGCTGGACGACAGCACGCGTGCTGGCACCCGCGCAGGATGTAAAAAGCGGGCATTTAGCGCTGGCCGTCATCCCAGGGAAAATCCGCCACGTCTCATTAACCGACAACAGTAACCGCTGGCTGTGGCTTTATAGCGCCTTTCCGGCGCATGACGGTAATCTGCTGGATTTGCGGGATATCGAACAAGGGCTGGAGAACCTCCAGCGTCTGCCCACCGTTCAGGTCGAGATGGATATCGTTCCGGCGGAACAGCCGGGCGAGAGTGATATTGTTATCACCCGCCAGCAGAGCAAGTTCTGGCGGCTGGGTCTGTCGCTTGATGATTCAGGCACCTCATCAACGGGCCGCTATCAGGGTGGGCTAACGCTCTCGCTGGATAACCCGCTGGCGCTGAGCGATCTCTTCTGGTTTTCCATTAATCATGACCTCCAGACCGGGCCGGAAAAAGGCAACCAGAACCTTAGCGCCCACTGGTCTGTCCCCGTGGGCTGGTGGGCATTTTCAGTCACCGGCAGCGATTACCACTATCACCAGACCGTGGCGGGGCTAAACGGCGATATTCGTTACAGCGGTAAAAGCCAGAGTCTGGTGGCGCAGGCCAGCCGCGTTCTGCACCGCAGCAGCGCGCAGAAAACCACGTTCACCTGGGACGTAGAGAGCCGGACAACGCAGAACTACATCAATGACACCGAGGTTGAGGTTCAGCGCCGTCACGTATCCGCCTGGAAGGCCGGGCTTCAGCATCGTCACTACATTGGCCCTGCCACGCTTGATGCGGGTTTCAGCTATCAGCGCGGCACGCGGTGGTTTGGCGCCCAGCCCGCCCCCGAGGAGGTGTTCGAAGAAGCCACGGCGCTAAGCCGCATTCTTCGCACCGATGCACGCCTGAGCCTGCCGTTTGAACTGAGTACGCAGCACTTCCGCTACGACGTGGCCTGGCAGCGTCAGAGCAGCAACACGCCGCTCACCTCACAGGATCAGTTCTCCATTGGCGGGCGCTGGACGGTGCGCGGCTTTGACGGCGAACGCACGCTTAACGCCGATCGCGGCTGGCTGGTGCGCAACGATCTCTCCTGGCAGACCCCGCTTGCGGGAAGTGAATTTTATCTGGCTGCCGACTACGGCGAGGTTGCAGGCAAGGGAACGGAGTACCTCACGGGCAATCATCTGGCCGGTGGCGCAGCCGGCCTGCGCGGTGCGCTCTGGAAGGTGGGATACGACGCCTTCGCCGGCGTGCCGTTCTCCCGCCCTGACGGCTTTAAAACCAGCCCGGCGACCTTCGGCTTCAACCTGAATATGGATTTTTGACCATGCGCTATGGCGATTTGACGGTTCATTGTCCGCTGCTCCACGCCGTGACGCTGAATGAAGCAGAAGTGCTTGGCGCGTCGGTCTGGCTCTGGATGCATTCACTCAACCACCGTGACGCGCCGCTGCACGTCCTGCCCGTGGTACTGCTACCCATCATTAAACGCCAGCAGTATGTGCTGGTCGAGGAGAAAGGCCGCCCGGTCTTTTTCCTGAGCTGGGCATGGATGAGCGAAGAAGCCGAACACCGCTATCTCACCCAATCGCCGGTTGTTCTCCCGGAAGAGGACTGGTGTAACGGCGATCGGATGTGGTTTCGCGATTTTATCGCGCCGTTTGGCCACGCAGAGGCCATGTTCCACCTTCTGCGCGAGGAGATTTTCCCCCATCAAATTGCCCGCGGCCTCTGGCACCGGGGCGCGGAGAAAGGCCGTCGCATCAACACGTTTTATGGCAAACGGGTCACGCGCGATGCGCTGCTGAACTGGAAAAAGATGCATCCCCTGCACGGATAAAAATAAAAGGATTTCACCATGAACAAACGTTTGTATCGCATCGTCTTTAATAAAGCCCGCGGCATGCTGATGGTCGTTTCTGAGCTTGCCCGGAGCTGTTCGGGCAGCGCATCCTCCTGCGGCATCGGGCGGAGCCTTCAGCGCCTAGTCTGCCGCGTAGGTACCCTCAGCCTTGCTCTGTGGCTGGCCTCTGGTGCGATAACGGTGCAGGCTGCCGGGATTGTGGCGGACGCCTCCGCACCCGGTAAACAACAGCCCACCGTCATCAGCACCGCTAACGGCACGACACAGGTGAATATCCAGACCCCATCGGCAGGGGGTGTATCCCGCAACACCTTCAGCCGGTTTGACGTCGGCCAGGACGGGGCCATTCTGAACAACTCCCATAAAAACACGTCAACCCAGCTCGGCGGGATGGTGACCGCCAACCCATGGCTGGCGAAAGGCGAGGCTAAAGTCATCCTCAACGAGGTGAACGCGCGCAACCCGAGCCAGCTCAACGGCTACATTGAGGTGGCTGGACAGAAGGCTGACGTGGTGATCGCCAGCCCGTCGGGCATCACCTGCAACGGCTGCGGCTTTATCAATGCCGGGCGCGCCACGCTGACGACAGGCACCGCGCAGATGCAGGATGGCCGGATAACCGGATATCAGGTGGAGCGCGGCGACGTTACCGTGAACGGCAGCGGGCTGGACTCCACCGGCCAGGAGCACACCGATATCATCGCCCGGGCTGTACAGGTGAATGCCGCCATTCACGCCCAGGATTTACGCGTCACCACCGGGCGCAACGCGGTGGATGCGGCCCACGAACAGGTTACAGCCCTCGCCGGTAACGACGCGGCGAAGCCCGTGCTGGCGCTGGATGTCTCACAGGTCGGCGGCATGTACGCCGGGAAAATCCGCCTGCTGGGAACGGAGAAAGGCGTCGGGGTGCGCAATGCAGGCAGTATCGGTGCACAAGCCGGGACAGTCACCCTCTCCGCCGACGGACGTATTGAAAATAGCGGTGCCGTCTGGGCTTCCACGGATACGACGCTTTCCAGCACGGCCTCCGTGCAAAACAGCGGTTCGATTGCCGCTGAACATAACGTCAGCCTGACCGGTACGGACATCGCCAGCACCGGAACGCTGGCATCCGGGGTGCAACCAGACGGCAGAACGGGCAGCAGCGGTGACCTGACGCTAAGCGCCAGCGGCAAGCTGGAGATGCACGGCGTGAATGCAGCGGGAGGTAATATCACAGCAACAGGCCGGGGGCTGGATGCATCAGGCAGCGTGACGCAGGGTAACACCATCACCCTTAACGCCGGACAAGGCGATCTCAGCACCCACAGCGCGCAGATCGTTGCCCGGGACACGCTTCGCGCGACGACCGCAGGCACACTCAACAACAAGGGTGGCCTGCTCGCGGCCGATCAACTCACGCTCACCGCAAAACGCCTGCAGAACCAGAAAGGTCAGATTAGCCAGAGCGGCACACGTGAGCTGACGCTGAACCATCAGGACGGTATTGATAACCGCGAAGGCAGCATTGCCGCCAACGCCACGGTGACTGTCAACGCCGCATCGCTGGATAACCGCCAGGGCCAGATTATCGCCGCTGATACCGGCACGTTGACGATAAAAGCGGCGGGCCTGACGGATAACCGTGAGGGCGAACTGGCTGCGGCAGGCAGCATCAGCGTGGCCGCCGATGGGCTGGACAATAGCGGGGGCTTTATCAGCGCTGAAAAAGGCCGCATCGGGCTGACCAGCAGCAAAGCGCTGACTAACATCGGCGGGATCATTGCCGCTCATGAGGCATTGACGCTCGACAGCACCGGTTTGAATAACGACGAAGGTTTGATTCAGTCCGGCGCGGACATGTTCGTCGACACCCACGGCATCAGCATTTCAAACAAAGATAACCTGACGACGGGCGGCATCGTCAGCTTTGGCACACTGCACGTAAACGCTGGTAGCATTAACAACCAGCACGGCATGCTTGCCGGAGCGAAAGAGACTGCCATTTGGGCCAAAGACGTAGATAACCGCGACGGTACGCTGGCCTCTGATTCTACCCTGCAACTGAATGTGCACGCCGTTGACAACCAGCGTGGTACGCTCAGCGCGGGCAACAACCTGTCGCTGGCGCTGGTTGATAACCTGGATAACCGCGACGGTACCCTTAGCGCGACTGGCTCGCTGAATATTCATTCAGGGTCGCTGGATAACACGCAAGGCACGCTGGTATCCGGTAAAGATGCGCGTATAGACACGGCTCGGATAACCAACGAGAGAGGGATGATAGCCGCCCAGCGCGATCTCGCCATCACCGGGCAACGTCTGAATAACGACAGCGGCGGGCTGGTACAGAGCGGGGGCAATCTCACCCTGGTCATTGAACATATCAGCAACCGCGACAGCGGCGATGCGGGCGGCATCGTGAGCCAGGGAAACTTGGCGATGACGACGACCGTTCTGCAAAATGATGCAGGCGTACTGCTCGCCGAAAAACAGGCCACACTGGACGCCACACGCTTTAGCAATATCGCCGGAACGCTGTTTGCCCTGGATACGCTAACGCTCGCCACACACAGCGATACCGATAACCGTCAGGGGATCATTCAGGGGAGCGGGATTGTCCTGGATACACATGGCTATCAGCTGGATAACCGCGAGGGGACACTCTACAGTCTGGCGGCTATGCAGCTGGCGACCGCCGGGTTGAACAACCAGGCCGGTACGCTGGGGGCAAAGGGTGATTTTACACTGCGGGCAACCTCGCTGGATAACCGTTCCGGCGGGCGTCTGGTTGGTGAGCAGGAGATAGCCCTCACCCTCGATCGTCTTGATAACCAGGACGGGCAGATCCAGTCTTTAAGCAACCTGGTGGTGAACGCCGTATCGGGCGCAATCGACAACACGCTGGGCCTGATACGCAGTGGCGCAACGGTGACGCTGAACGCCGCCTCTCTGATCAACCGCAATACTCAGGCCGAAGAAAAGGGCATTGAAGGGCTGGATGTGACTATCAACAGCCAGCAGTTTGATAATGCTCAGGGAACGGCGCTGGCAGGCAATACGTTAGCCATCGCCAGTGCCGAAACCCTGGATAACACCGAGGGTGAGCTGTCCACCGCTGGCGCACTGTCGCTGAGTGGGGCAGCCATGCGCCTCATCAACACCGACGGCGTGGTCATCGGTGGTGAAAACACGGATATCGACGCGTACGACATCACCGGTGACGGCCAGCTGCTGTCACTTGGTGACATGACCCTTCGCACACGCCAGGCCTTCAACAATACGGGTGATGTCATTGCCAACGGCAGCATGACCTTTACCACCCCAGGCCGCGTGACCAACTCCGGTAACCTGCTGGCTGGTACAACACTCGACTTTTCTGCCGGAAGCCTCATCAACACGGCCTCCGGTGAAATAGCTGCGGGTGCGACCAGGCTATCGGTTGCCGGTTCGCTCGACAACAATGGTCTTATCGATGGTAGCCAGACGTGGCTGCGTGCCGGAACCATAACGAACGCGGGTACTGGCCGCATTTACGGTGACCATCTTTCACTTCAGGCGACAACGCTGAATAACCTGGCTCAGGGCGGAAAAGCGGCGACCATCGCCGGGCGTCAGCGCGTGGATATTGGCGCTAACACCATTAACAACCGCGATCATGCGCTGATCTACAGCGACGGTGCGCTGGCTATCGGCGGACAGGTCGATGCCAGTGGCTTTGCCACCGGCCAGGCAAAGACGCTGAACAACCACAGCGCGACCATTGAATCCGCAGGTGATATGGCGCTGTCCGTCGGCCAGATCAACAACGTCAACGATCGCTTCAGCACCGAAGTGGCGTTGATCTCCACGGAAGAGATACACGAGTATCAGCACAAGGGATCGCCTGATCGCTGGGATGCCGATGCCGAAGGGGTGTTTGTCGATCATAACTCTGCCGACAGCCTGCTGAACCTCAATACCCCGGACGATACCGGGGCCAACAATGATAATTTTTACGAGTACAACTACACCCGCACCATCGAAGAAGAGGTCATTGCCGAGAGTGACCCGGGCAAAATCCTTTCCGGTGGGAACATGCTGATCGCGGCGGACCAGGTACTGAACGATAAAAGCCAGATTGTGGCGGGAGGAACGCTCGGTATCTTCGCCGATTCGGTAGATAACGTGATGCCGGAAGGCAGCCGCTGGATCACCGATGCAGGCTCGGTGACGCACTACAGCCGCAAATCTAAAAAGGGGGGCGACTCTCAGGGCAAGAGCACCTCAGACTATGTGCCGCCAGTGGTGATCCAGTCCATCTCCCTGAATCCCGGACGCATGGAGGGCAACAGCCAGGCTGAGGGCAGCGATATTACCCTCTCACCTGCCACCGCACGCGGAACGGACGCCACGCTCAATGAGGCGGGCAGCCTGACGGTTAGCGTGGAGACCCGCTCACCCGAACAGGATACGTCGTCCCCTGAACTGCCTGCCGGAATGGCCCCAGGCAAATGGATCGAAACGCCCGCCAGCGATGCGCAGGACGTGGTAATCCGTGCGGCAGGGCCAGACACCCGCCTGCCGGACAGCAGCCTGTTTAATACGTTACCGGACCCGAACGCGCATTATCTGATCGAAACTGACCCACGCTTCACAAACGACAAAACGTGGCTCGGCAGTGATTACATGCAGAATGCGTTCACGACGGATCCCAACAACGTGCACAAGCGGCTTGGCGACGGCTATTACGAGCAGCGACTGGTGCGCGAGCAGATCATCGCCCTCACTGGCGGGCGTTATCTGGGTGACTACCGTGATGATGAGACCCAGTTCAGGGCACTGATGGATGCGGGTATTGCTTTCGGGCAAGCGCATCAGCTGATTCCAGGCGTGGCACTCACCGCTGAACAGATGAGCCTGCTGACAGAGGACATGGTCTGGCTGGTCAACACCCGGGTGCAGCTTGCAGACGGAAGCTGGCAAACGGTCACGGTGCCGCAGGTATATGTTCGCGTACAGCCTGGCGACATTGACGGCAGCGGCGCACTGATGGGCGGCCAGAACCTGGTGATGAACCTGAACCGCGACCTGGTCAACAGCGGCACCCTTCATGGCCGCGAAGCAGTCCAGCTTAGCGCCGACAACATCACCAACAAGGCCGGGTCGATTCAGGGGGCAGACGTCAGCCTGCTCGCCCGCACGGACATCAGCAACATTGGCGGCACGATTTCCGGCAACCATTCCGTTCTGGCCTCTGCCGGACGGGACATCAACATCACCACCACCACCCGTAGTGCAGAGAGCACCCCCGGGGAAAACAGCTTTGAACGCACCACCGTTGAGCGTGTGGCGGGGATATACGTTCAGGGCGATGGCGGTAAGCTGGTGTTGAACGCCGGGCGCGATCTCAGCCTGACCGGTGCGCAGGTGGTGAACAGCGACAGTCAGTCGGTGCTCAACGCCGGGCGGGATCTAAACCTGTCGACCGTCATCACCTCGGCCAGCGATAACCTGACCTGGGATAAAGACAACTGGCTGAAGCAATCCGCCACGCAGCAGGTGGGAAGCGAGGTCGCTGGCGCGGGCGATGTTCTGATGATGGCCGGACGCGACGTGAATGCGCAGGCGGCCTCCGTCGACGCGGGCGATCGCCTCATCGTGAGTGCCGGGCATGATCTTTCCATCACGGCCGCGACTGACAGCAGTGAATTTGAGTCGCACCATAAATCCAGCGGCAGCAGCGGCGCACTGTCGAAAAAGACCGTGACGACCCACGATGTAGTTAACCGCGAGACCGCACAGGGCGCCCTGTTCAGCGGCGACACCGTCACCCTGCAGGCGGGTAATAATCTGCTTGTTCAGGGCAGTGATATCGTTGGCGATAATGATGTCCGGTTGGCCGCGGGCAACAACCTGACCCTGACCACGGCGGAAGAGCACAGTCAGGAGAGCCATCAGCGGCAGGAGAAAAAATCGGGCCTGTCCGGCACGGGCGGCATCGGTTTCAGCTACGGTAGCCAGAGCCTGAAGGTCACCGATACCGCGCAGGACACCACCCTGCGCGGAAGCACCGTCGGCTCTGTTGACGGCAACGTCACCCTGAGCGCAGGCAGTGATCTGAACGTCCACGGCACCGACCTGATTGCCGGGCACGACATGACGCTGGCTGGCAAAAACGTCAACATCACCGCCGCCACGGAGAGCGGCACGCAGACCCACACCGTGGAGCAGAAATCCTCCGGCCTGACGCTTGCGCTGTCCGGCGCGGCGGGCGGTGCACTCGACAGCAGCGTCCACACCCTGAAGCAGGCCGGTCAGACCGATAACGACCGACTGGCCGCACTGCAGGCTGTGAAAGGCGCGCTGACCCTCGGACAGGGCGCGCAGTCCGCCCTGCTCGACCAGGCCACCGGCAACCAGAAAGGCAATGATAACACCGTCGGCATTAGCCTCTCTTACGGCAGCCAGTCGTCAACATCCACCCAGACCAGCACGCAGACCACGGCGAAAGGCAGCAGCCTCACTGCCGGGAATAACCTCACGGTGGTGGCGACGGACGGCGACGTGCTTGTCCACGGCAGCCAGCTTGACGCGAAAAACGACCTGCTGCTGCAGGCAAGCCAGGACGTGAACCTGATATCGGCGCTGAACACCGCCGGGCTGGACGGCACAAACGAAAGCCACGGCGGCAGCGCGGGCGTCGGTATCGGCATTGGCTCCGGCGGCTGGGGTATCACCGCCTCTGCCAGCGTGAACGGCGGCAAAGGCAAGGAGAGCGGGAACGGCACCACCCACACCGAAACCACCGTGAAGGCCGGGGAGACGCTCAGCATCGTCAGCGGGCGTGACGCCACGCTCGCCGGGGCACAGGTCAGCGGCAATACCGTTGTGGCGGATATCGGCCGCAACCTGACCCTTGCCAGCGAGCAGGACACCGACCGCTACGACAGCACACAGCAGAACGCCAGCGCCGGGGGCAGCTTCACGTTCGGCTCCATGAGCGGCTCCGCCAGTGTTAATTACAGCCGGGATAAAATGTCCAGTGACTATGCCTCCGTGAAGGAGCAGACCGGCATCTTTGCAGGCAACGGCGGGTTCGATATCTCCGTGGGCAGCCACACGCAGCTCGACGGCGCGATTATCGCCTCCACCGCCACCGCGGATAAAAACCGCCTCGACACCGGGACGCTCGGCTGGCGCGATATCCACAACACCGCTGAATACGACGTGGAGCACCAGAGCGCGGGCATCAGCTCCGGGGGCAGCCTCCCCGGACAGTTCGCGGGGAATATGGCGAGTAACCTGCTGGTCGGGGCGGACAGCGGCGACAGCGCGGAGGGCACGACGCGCGCGGCCATTGAAAACGGCACGCTGGTGGTTCGTGATAAGGCGCGTCAGGCGCAGGACGTGGCGGACCTGAGCCGCGACACGGCTAATGCAAACGGCAGCATCGACGCCATCTTCGACAGGGAGAAAGAACAGCGCAGAATGGAGGAAGCGCAGCTTGTCGGGGACATCGGCAGCCAGGTGGCGGATATTGCCCGGACGCAGGGAGAGCTGAACGCGCTGGAGGAGGCGCGCAGGGTGCATCCTGAGATGACCACCGAACAGCTGAAAGAAACCCAGGCCTACCGTGACGCGCAGGCAGAATACGGCACGGGCAGCGGCATGCAGCGCGCCATTCAGGCAGCCACCGCCGCCGCTCAGGGGCTGTCGGGAGGTGACATCAGCGCCGCACTGGCCGGGGCAGCCGCACCGTATGTGGCGGAAATTATCGGACACCGTTCCGGGCTGGACGAAACGATGGAAAAAGCCGCTGCCCACGCAGTGGCGAATGCCGTGCTGGCGACGATACAGGGGAAAGACGCGCTTGCGGGTGCGCCTGGAGCGGCGGCCGGGGAGCTGGCAGGCAGTATTGCACTGGAGATGTACGGCAAGGATGTTACTGCGTTGAGCGAAAGTGAAAAACAGACCATCAGCGCCCTGGCAACCCTTGCGGCGGGGATTGCGGGTAGTGTCGCGGGAGACGGCACGGCCAGCGCCATTGCGGGAGCACAGGCCGGGAAGACGGTGGTTGAGAATAACTCTCTGAGCAAGGACAAAATCTTTGATATCAACCCGATGCTGAAGATGGGTGTGATAGATGAGAATGGCGATCCGCTGAAAGGTGGTGGTGGAATAGCTAAAAGTGGTAAATCTAAAGATACTCAGATTTGGACAGAAACCAAGAAAACAGAACCTGTGGGTAATGCCTATGGGCACTGGACAAAACATGGGAAAGAGTTTCCTGAGTATCAGAATGCGAAGCAATATGTGGATGCTTCGCATAACTTTGTCACAAATCCGCCAGCAGGTACGCTCACTACAACAAGGAAAAACGGTGATACGATTTATTACAACCCATCCTCCAATACATTTGCCGTTAAAAATGCAGAGGGTGTTCCTAAAACAATGTTCAGACCAGATCCCGTAGATCATGGTTATCCAACAAATTTGGACTATTTCAATGCACAAAAATAATGAGCTATATATCTGCCGAGTATGTGGTGCAGAACAATTAGATGCACCTTGGGGTGATGATGGGGAATCTCCAACATACGATATATGTGATTGTTGTGGGGTAGAGTTCGGTTACGAAGATTCCACTTTGCAAGGTATCAAGAAATACCGGGCACAATGGTTAGATAGTGGTGCTAAGTGGAGCCATAAAAAATCTGAGCCTGAAAACTGGTCCCTGGAAAAGCAGCTATCTCATATACCAGCAAGATACCTTTAGTTTTGGATCTCGGCCACCGAGCCGGGATCTTCTTTTTAACCGTCAGCCCTTCTCAAGGGCCAATCTGACTTTCACGCCCTCAAAGAACGCCAGCACTTGTTGCTGCTCTTTCGCGGGCAGGCAGGTGGAGGTCCGGGTCAGTACCTTCATCAGTGGACTCTCCATGGGAAGCGTGATGATGACCAGACAGCCGGGCATCACGCGTATATCCACCCGTTTAATAAATGCAAGGCGACTTGCGAAATTAATAAATGAAGCATTAACGATTCATTCTTAATAGATCTGCTAAATATGTTCAGGGAAAGAAACGCAGACGGAAAATAATCTGGCACTGAAACGCTCTGCCCGTCATTACATCCTCAATAACAGTACTATCGGCTCCATCAACGGAAACGTCACGCGAACGCAGGTACTAACCTGAACGTTCACAGCGCCGACCTGATTGCCGGGCAGGACATGACGCTGAATACGATGTAGAGTACCAGAGCGCGGGCATCAGTTCCGGGCGGCACAGGCTTGCCCGGCCCACAGGTGATAAGGTGTACCCTCTCCAGCGATCCCCGAAAAATCCTGAGTATTTCGTGAAATTCACGGGCAATTTTTGCTCTGCGCAGTGGCCAGAACAGTGGCATCTGACAGTTTCATTCCATGCTTCTCACACATTTGCGAGCCGCTTTCCAGATCTCTACACTCGCCAACGCACCCTGTTTTCATTGGCCATAAACCAGGTTATAAAACTGTTTATTCATACAGTTGAAGAGACATTTTTATGGCACTGGAAAAAGGTATCGCCACACTGGTTCAGGATTTTATTGCGGCAGGTCGCCCCTCTCCTCGTAATCAGACAATTGTTGACCGACGAGCAGGGTATGTTGCCAGCGCCATACTCGCCGGAAAAACAGAGAAACGCGTCACAGTAGAAACACTGGAACTGGAGGGCGTTACCCTGCGGCTGTTTTCACCGCACAATGCGAAGGAAACACTGCCGGCAGTTATCTATTATCACGGCGGCTGCTTTGTTAGCGGTGGATTTGATACCCATGATAATCAGCTCCGCCAACTGGCGTTTTACGGTGATTGCCGGGTTATTGCGGTTCACTACCGCCTGGCACCCGAGCATGTATTCCCGGCCGCGCATGATGATGCTGAGAAAGGCGCAAATCTGGTCTGGCATTATGCAGACAAACTGGGGGTTGATAAGAACCGGATCAGCCTGTGCGGAGACAGTGCAGGTGGGCATCTGGCACTGGTAACCGCGCTGCGCCTCAACGCTGCCGGCACCTGGCAACCTGCGCAGCTTATTCTTATCTATCCTATGCTGGACGCCACGGCCAGTTATGAAAGCTATGTCCGTAATGGGACAGATTTCGTTATCACCCGCGACACGCTACTTAGCGGCTATGAAATGTATCTGGCTGATACCGACCGCCTGCACCCTGAAGCCAGCCCGCTATGGCGAGACGATTTCAGCGGTCTGCCGCCTGTACACATTATTACGGCTGAATGTGATCCATTATGCGATGAGGGTGAGGCGCTCCATCAGCGCATGACGGAACAGGGCGTAGAGTGTACGGCTCAGCGCTGGTTGGGTGTAATACATGGTTTCTTTCAGCTTGGCGGCATTAGCCCTTCAGCCCGAGACGTAATTCGGGATATCGCCTGGCGGACCAAAACCGCCGGGCGTTAGCCATAAAACGACTACTCTTCCTCGTTCCCGCCCTCTTCAAACGCGCCGTAGGGCCTGGCGGGCAGAACGATATACGTCCCTTCAAACACCGCTCCCGGGGTATCATCGCCGAATAGCTCGACCTGCATCTGCACGCGCGCCTTGCGGCCTCGCGCCAGGCGGTCGAGATCGCCGCCGAGCGCACCCAAGTCGGCCACCGCGCCTGGCTTACCGCTGATAGGGGCGCTGTAGCGAATATGGGCATCCGCCAGGATGATGGTGCCGCCGAGATGACGCTCACGCAGCATCAGCCAGATCAGCCCCCAGCCGGTGAGCGTCGCCAGCGAGAACAAGCTGCCGGCAAACAGCGTGTGGTGTGGGTTCTGGTTGCCGGTTTCCGGCATGGTAGTGATGAATTTTTGTCCGGTGTACTGCTGGATACGCACGCCCATCTTTTCGCTGAGCGGAATGTGCTGATACCAGGCCTGCTGCAGCTGTCCGCACCAGTCGGCACGGTGCAGAATATCGTCCAGGGTGGCGATAGGTTTGATCATCAGAAAGTGGCGGATTGGCGTGGTTTGCGGCGCGGCGATTTCGCCCTGATTAACAAAACCGAGCTTGGCGAAGAACTCCACGGCGTCTTCGCGGGCGCTACAGGTCACGCGCTTTACCCCTTCCTGACGCGCGACGGACTCCAGGGTCATCGCCATCAGCGTTCCCAGCCCCTTGTCCTGAACGGAGGGATGCACCGCCATAAACCGGATGGAGGCCTCGTTATCAGCATTGATATACAAACGTCCGACAGCGACCAGGTTGCCCTCTTCATCGACCACCATCTGATGGTGCGCCATGGCGTCCCAGGCGTCGCGCTCTGAACCTTTCGGTTGATGTAACGGCTTGCGCAGCATTTCCCAGCGGAACTGGTAGTAGACCTCTAACTCTTCTTCCGTTTGCGGTACTCGAAGGTGATACATAGGTGTACTCTCTCTTGTTAACCGCGGCCACGCCGCCAGCTGGCTCATACCTGCAGCCAGAAGGTGACGGGGCCATCGTTCACCAGCGAGACCTGCATATCTGCAGCGAATCGTCCGGTTTGCGTATGCATGTCCTGTTGGCGACAACGTTCAACAAAGTATTCATAAAGCGCTTCAGCACGATCGGGCGCAGCGCCTCTGGAAAAGCCCGGGCGCATACCGCGTTCGGTATCAGCTGCCAGCGTAAACTGGGAAACGACCAGCACGCTGCCACCCGCCTGCTGAACGTTCAGGTTCATCTTACCTTCGGCATCGCTGAAGATGCGGTAGCCCAGCACGCGCTCGCACAGGCGATTAGCCTTTTGTTCGTCGTCATCCTTTTCGACACCTAACAACACCAAAAGTCCCGGGCCAATTTCACCCGTCACCTCACCCTCCACGGTGACGCTGGCACGGGTTACGCGTTGAATCAATGCAATCATGGTTGGTCTGCTTCTCGTTGTTTTTCAGCCAGTGCTTCTTGTTTGAGTTCGCGGTAGACCCCGAGAGTGACAGTTATTTCGGCGCCTAGCAAGACGATACACCAGGTCCAGTAAACCCAGACAAACAAAATGGGGATCACCGCCAGCACGCCGTAAATCAGCTGGTAAGACGGGAACATCGTGATGTAAAGGGCAAAGCCTTTTTTTCCCAATTCAAAGAGCACAGCCGCCACCAGCGCCCCAACAACCGCATCGCGGTTTGGCACGCGCGTCGTAGGAACGACACTGTAAAGCAGCCAGAACGACAGCCACGATAAAATCAGCGGGAAGATGCGCAAAACGTTATCAATCACAGTGTTGAGATCGCTCGCCCAGCGCAGTGAAAGGAGATACGAGCTGATGGCCAGACTGGCCCCCGCCAGCAGCGGACCCAGCGTCAAAATCATCCAGTACACGGCAAAGGAATAAACCTTGGGGCGAACCTTTTTGCTGCGCCAGATCGCGTTAAGTGCGCTATCAATGGAGTACATCAGCAGCAGCGCCGTGACGATCAGCCCGCATGCGCCAACGGCGGTCATTTTGCTGGAGTTGGCAACGAACTGCTCGATGTAGTTCTGAATCACATCGCCCGTTGCCGGAATGAAGTTCGCAAACACGAAATGGCGAAGCTGCAGGCTGACGTCCGAAAACATGGGGAAGGCGGAAAACAGTGCAAAAATAACGGCCACCAGCGGCACGAGCGAAAGCAACGACACATAGGCGAGATTACCCGCCAGCGTGGTCATGTTGTCCTCATCAATGCGGTGCCAGAGGAGTTTCAGCCACGCACGCAGCGGACGCGTATGGTGCGTGGCTTTTTGATGAACGGTTTTTAGCATAACTGCTTCGCAAAGTAGTCTGGTATCGTCTCTTTTCCGGTCACCAGAATAGAGGTGATGCCTAGCTGGTTAGCGCCTTCTATATTATCGGCATTGTCGTCGAAAAAGACCGCATCGGCGGCAGTGAAACCTTCCGATTGCAGCACGGCCTGATAGATCCGCGCTTCCGGTTTACGCATGCCCATCTCCTGAGACAGGTAGATTTTGTCTGCAGCAGTCTGGATCTCAGGGTACTCATCAGGCCAGAACGTGGTATGCAGGCGGTTGGTGTTCGACAGGACCACCACACGGTGCCCCTGCTCGCGCAGTTTTTGCATGATCGCGATCACTTCCGGGCGGATCGCCACAAATACCGCCTGCCAGCCGTGAGAAAACTGCTCATAGCTTAACGGCAGATCCATTTCATGGCTGAGACGCTCTGCGAACTCTTCGTCGCTGATTTCACCGCGCTCGTGCTGATGGAAAGTCTCACCCATCTTAAAATTCTGTTTTATCGTCGCCAGCGGTACACGGCTAAAATCGCTCCATGCGCCCAGCACTCGATTAAAATCGATATCGACGATTACATTTCCTAAGTCAAAGATATAAAGCATGTTTATCTCCTTTTCGCCGTGGAAAAGTAACTGTAGCGGGAAAGATAAGGTTTGGCTATGCGCCAGATTCAGCTTCGGGAAAGGCACAGCCCGACCACACCGTCGGGCCGTGAAAGGAATTAACCCGGCACGTGGTCGTTAACGACCACCACCTCGACTTTGCTGGATTTGAGATAGTTTTGCAGCGCGGCACCCGGACCTTCGTCGGTGAAGAGCGCCGTCGCCTGTGCCACGTTGCCAATCTCGACCGCAGCCGAGGCGTGGTACTTGGTGTGATCGGCCGCCAGCAAAATGTGTCGGGCGTGGGCCATCATCGTTTTCACCACGCTGGCCTCGTTGACATCAAACTCCATCATCGCACCGTCCTGCTCAATCGCCCCGACGCTGGTGACCAGGTAATCAGCCCGAAAGCCCGAGACGAACGCCGTGGCGGCAGCGCCGATGATGCCCCCGTTATGCGGGCGTAACGTCCCGCCCGGCACCATCACCTCAAAGCGCGGATTTTTGTAGAGAATGTGCGCCACCCGCAGGCTGTTGGTGATGATGCGCAGGTGGTTATGGTTTAACAACGCCCGCGCAACGTGCTCCACCGTTGTACCAATGGTGATAAACACGGTAGACCCATCAGGAATGTAATCGGCTATGGCTTCGGCAATGGCCCGCTTCTCTTCCGTCAGGGAGACTTCGCGCTGTTCAAAGGCCGTGTTGACCACGCTTGACGCCCGCCCTGCGCCACCGTGATGACGCGTGATCAGCCCCTGCTCGCTCAGCTTACGAATATCCCGTCGTATCGTCTGCGTCGAGACATCCAGCAGCTGCGCCAGTTCATCGATGTTCATATAGCCACGTTCGGCGATAAGCGTAAGCAGCCGATCGTGACGCGGGTTACCGGTCAATTCGGTAAGGCTCATGGGTTGTCCTTTGAAAACCATCACATTGAGCATTTTATACAAAAAGTGACAAGAAAGAGCGGGTTTGATCACAGTCAGGGATCCCCGCACGTCCGCCGGGGCGGGTACACTTCAGCGCCGCGACCGCGCTAGCAAAGCGCACGGCGTCCTGTGCAGGCGCGCGCTGCGCCAGGCTGACCGCCAGCGCACCGTGAAAAACATCCCCCGCGCCCGTGGTATCCACAACGTCCACGCTGAATCCCGGCTGATGGCAAAGCTGTCCGTTCTCCAGCCAGTAGCACCCTTCACTGCCCTGCGTAACGTAGACGTGACCGTTTGTGAGCGTCTGTGCTTTATTGAGCGCCTCCTCCGTCTCCTCCCGCTGCGCTAAACGCCGCAGGCCCGGTGCGGAAAAGGCCGCATGGTCGCTTAGCGCAATCAGCTCAGCAATGTCCTGCGGCGTGACATCCGCATCAAGCAGGGTTGGCACCCCCTGCTGGCGCGCAAGGGTGAATGCCTGCTTTGCACCGTCGTGCCAGCGCACGTCCGCCAGCACCATATCCCACTGTGAAAAATCGATATCCGCAAGCCAGTCTGCGTCTGGCGGAAGGTCAGGGCTGGGGTAGTTAGCGATAATCCGCTCCCCTTTCGCATCCACCAGAACCGCCGATTGCGAAGAACGCGCCCCCTTCACCACACGGGTAAAACGCGTCTTCACCCCCAGGGACTCCAGCTCCGCGAGCAGTCGGTTGCCGGTATCGTCATCACCCACCCGGCCAATAAAGTCCACGCTTGCCCCGAGTTTCGCTGCCGCCACCGCCGCCGTAGCCGCCGGGCCACCGCCCACTTCCGTATAGTTTTGAGCGACATATTTCCCCCCTTCTTTCGGCAAATCATCGAGATACCAGATGCGATCCAGCACGGTAATGCCGACACAAACGATGCGAGTCATGGTCAATCCTTATGCGTTATTGATGCTCTCATTTTAATTTCACCAAATGTTTAAAAAGTGACCCGTGTCAATTTTTTGACCATAAATTACAAATACGATCAAAAACAGACAACAAAAACGCGCAATACTTGACACGATGTGACAGGAGAGAGAGATGTCAGCAATCGCATTTATCGGTTTAGGGCAGATGGGCGCGCCAATGGCGAAGAATCTGCTGAAGCACGACCATTCGCTTCGCGTCTTCGACGTGAACCCGCAGGCCGTACAGGCGCTGGTGGACTGCGGCGCGCAGGCAGCAGAAACGCCTGAACAGGCAGCAAGAGGGGCCGAGTTTGTCATCACCATGCTGCCAAATGGCGACCTGGTGCGCTCGGTGTTGTTTGGCGAGCTGGGCGTGTGTGAAGGATTATCCCGCGACGCGCTGGTCATTGATATGTCCACTATTCACCCGCTGCAAACCGACGCCCTGATCGGCGAAATGGCTGAGTTAGGTTTCAGCATGATGGACGTTCCCGTCGGACGCACCTCCGACCATGCCATCGCCGGGACATTACTCCTGCTGGCGGGCGGCACAGCGCAGCAGGTTGAGCGCGCCACCCCGGTGCTGATGGCGATGGGCAACGAACTGGTTAACGCGGGCGGCCCGGGCATGGGGATCCGCGTGAAGCTTATCAACAACTACATGAGCATCGCCCTCAACGCGCTTTCCGCCGAGGCGGCCGTGCTGTGTGAAGCGCTCGGCCTCTCCTTCGATGTCGCGCTGAAGGTGATGAGCGGTACGCCAGCGGGTAAAGGCCACTTCACCACCTCCTGGCCGAACAAGGTGCTGAAAGGCGATCTTACGCCCGCGTTCATGATCGACCTGGCGCATAAAGATCTGGGGATCGCCCTGGATGTCTCAAACCAGCTGCACGTCCCGATGCCGCTGGGTGCCGCCTCGCGTGAGGTTTATAACCAGGCGCGCGCCGCCGGACGCGGGCGCGAAGACTGGACGGCCATTCTTGAACAGGTTCGCGCATCCGCCGGGCTGAAAAAAACACACTGACAGGAAAGGATTGAGAAATGACGACGTACACCCTGAACGATATCACCCGGCCTTCCGGCGGTTTTGCAATGCTGGCCGTTGACCAGCGCGAGGCGATGCGCCTGATGTTTGCCGCGGCGGGTGCCCCGGTGCCGGTCAGCGACCAACAGCTGACCGATTTTAAGGTCAACGCGGCCAAAATTCTCTCGCCGTATGCCTCTGCGATCCTGGTCGACCAGCAGTTTTGCTATCGCCAGATTGTCGAGCAGCAGGCGGTGGCCAAAAGCTGCGCAATGATTGTGGCCGCCGACGAGTTTATTCCGGGGAACGGTATTCCGGTCGACAGCGTGGTGATTGATAAAAATATCGACGCACAGGCGGTTAAACGCGACGGCGGCAAGGCGCTGAAACTGCTGGTGCTCTGGCGCAGCGACGAAGATCCGCAGCAGCGTCTGGAGATGGTGAAGGCGTTTAACCAGCTGTGTCACGACAACGGATTGCTGAGCATTATCGAGCCCGTTGTGCGCCCGCCGCGTCGCGGGGCCACCTTTAATCGCGAACAGGCGATTATCGAGGCGGCAAAGGAGCTCGGCGACAGCGGTGCCGATCTCTACAAGGTAGAGATGCCGCTGTTCGGCAAAGGTTCTCAGCAGGCGCTGCTGACCGCCTCGCAGAAGCTGAACGAGAACATCGCCATGCCGTGGGTGATCCTCTCCTCCGGCGTGGACGACAAACTCTTCCCCCGCGCGGTACAGGTTGCCATGCAGGCGGGCGCATCCGGTTTCCTCGCTGGTCGGGCCGTCTGGTCATCGGTGGTGGGTCTGCCGGACACCGAAATGATGCTTCGCGATATTTCTGTACCGAAATTGCAGCGTTTAGGTGAGATCGTCGACGAAATGATGGCACGCCGTTAAGAAAGGACCTGAACATGAAATGGTTTAACACCCTGAGCCACAACCGCTGGCTTGAGCAAGAGACTGACCGCATTCTCGATTTCGGTAAAAACGCCGCCGTGCCGACCGGCTTCGGCTGGCTGGGCAATAACGGCCAGGTGCGTAGCGATATGGGCACCCACCTGTGGATCACCGCCCGCATGCTGCACGTTTACGCCGTTGCCGCCAACATGGGGCGTCCCGGCGCGTATGCGCTGGTTGAGCACGGCATCAACGCCCTTAACGGCCCGCTGCGCGACAGCCAGCACGGCGGCTGGTACGCCTGCGTTAACGACGAGGGCGTGGTCGACGCCTCCAAGCAGGGTTATCAGCACTTCTTCGTGCTGCTGGGTGCGGCAAGCGCCGTAACCACCGGCCACCCGCAGGCGCGCCCGCTTCTCGACGAGGCGATTGCGGTGATCGAGCGCTATTTCTGGAGCGAAGAGGAGCAGATGTGCCTCGAATCCTGGGATGAAGCGTTCAGCAAGACCGAAGATTACCGCGGCGGTAACGCCAATATGCACGCCGTGGAAGCCTTCCTGATCGTCTATGACGTGACGCACGATCGTAAATGGCTCGACCGCGCCCTGCGCATTGCCTCGGTGATTATTCACGACGTGGCACGCAAGGGAGATTATCGCGTTAACGAGCATTTCGACACTCACTGGAACCCGATCCGCGATTACAACATCGATAACCCCGCCCACCGCTTCCGCGCCTACGGCGGCACGCCGGGCCATTGGATCGAGTGGGGCCGCCTGATGCTGCACCTGCGTGCCGCGCTGGAAGCGCGCTTTGAAACACCGCCAGCGTGGCTGCTGGAAGATGCGAAAGGCTTGTTCCACGCCACCATCCGCGACGCCTGGGCGCCCGACGGGGCCGATGGTTTTGTCTACTCCGTGGGCTGGGACGGCAAGCCTATCGTGCGCGAACGCGTGCGCTGGCCGATCGTCGAGGCGATGGGCACGGCCTATGCGCTCTATACGGTCACCGGCGAGGCGCAGTACGAGACGTGGTATCAGACGTGGTGGGATTACTGCATCAAATACCTGATGGATTACGAAAACGGGTCGTGGTGGCAGGAGCTGGACATCCATAACGAAGTGACCACCAAAGTCTGGGACGGCAAGCAGGATATCTATCATCTGCTGCACTGCCTGGTGATCCCCCGCCTGCCGCTGGCTCCGGGCTTAGCCCCTGCCGTAGCCGCCGGTTTGCTGGACAGCCTGGCTAAATAATAAAAACGGAGTTTATATGCGTACCCTACATGATATTGATTTAAAGAATACTGAAACAGGTTTCACCCTGCGCTGGCAGGATCGCCTGATTGTGTCCCACTCCGCCGATGCGCCCTGCCTGTGGATCGGTGCGGGTGAGGCGGACATTGAGATGTTTCGCGGCAACTTCAGCATCAAAGATAATCTCAATGAGAAGATCGCGCTGACCGAGGCTACGGTTACGCAGCAAGACGCGGGCTGGGCGATCCGCTTCACCCGCGGCGACGCGGTGAGCGCCACGCTGCGGATCGGTGTGGATGCAGAAGGTCGCCTGGAACTCAAGCTGCAAAACGACGCCACCAGCCATAACCGCATCTGGCTGCGGCTGGCAGCGCAGCCAGAGGATCATATCTACGGCTGCGGGGAGCAGTTCTCCTACTTTGACCTGCGCGGCAAGCCGTTCCCGCTGTGGACCAGCGAGCAGGGCGTGGGCCGTAACAAGCAAACTTACGTGACCTGGCAGGCCGACTGTAAAGAGAACGCCGGCGGCGACTACTACTGGACCTTCTTCCCGCAGCCCACCTTTGTGAGCACCCAAAAGTACTACTGCCACGTCGATAACAGCTCCTACATGAATTTCGACTTCAGCGCGCCGGGCTACCATGAGCTGGCCTTCTGGGAAGATAACGCCACGCTGCGCTTCGAATGTGCAGAAACCTATGTCGATCTGCTGGAAAAACTCACCGCCCTGCTGGGCCGTCAGCCGGAACTGCCGGACTGGGTTTATGATGGCGTGACGCTCGGCATTCAGGGCGGCACCGACGTGTGTCAGCAGAAGCTCGATGCCATGCGTAACGGCGGCGTGAAGGTGAACGGTATCTGGGCGCAGGACTGGTCCGGCATTCGCATGACCTCCTTCGGCAAACGCGTGATGTGGAACTGGAAGTGGAACAGCGAGCTTTATCCGCAGCTGGATACCCGCATTCCGCAATGGAAGCAGGAGGGAGTGCAGTTCCTCTCCTACATCAACCCGTACGTCGCCAGCGATCGCGACCTGTGCGAAGAAGCAGCGAAACGCGGCTATCTGACCAAAAACGCCGAGGGTAAGGATTATCACGTCGAATTCGGCGAGTTTTACGCGGGCGTTATCGACCTGACCAACCCCGAAGCCTATGACTGGTACAAAGAGGTCATCAAAAAGAACCTGATCGAACTGGGCTGCGGCGGCTGGATGGCCGATTTCGGCGAGTATCTGCCGACCGACACCTTCCTGCATAACGGCGTAAGCGCGGAAATTATGCATAACGCCTGGCCTGCGCTGTGGGCGAAATGTAACTACGAGGCGCTGGAGGAGACCGGCAAGCTCGGTGAGATCCTGTTCTTTATGCGCGCGGGCTATACCGGCAGCCAGAAGCACTCGGTAATGATGTGGGCTGGCGATCAGAACGTCGACTGGAGCCTCGACGACGGCCTGGCCTCGGTTGTTCCCGCGGCGCTCTCGCTGGCGATGACCGGCCACGGCCTGCACCACAGCGATATCGGCGGTTATACCACGCTGTTCGGGATGAAGCGCAGCAAAGAGCTGCTGCTGCGCTGGTGCGATTTCAGCGCCTTCACGCCGATGATGCGTACCCACGAAGGCAATCGCCCTGGCGATAACTGGCAGTTCGACGCCGACGCCGAAACCATCGCCCACTTCGCGCGGATGACCAGGGTCTTCACCACGCTCAAGCCGTATATCAAAGCCGCGGTTGCGCAGAACGCTAAAACGGGCCTGCCGGTGATGCGCCCGCTGTTCCTGCACTACGAAGACGACGCGCGCGCCTACACGCTGAAGTATCAGTACCTGTTTGGCCGCGATCTGCTGGTGGCACCCGTTCACGAAGAGGGCCGCACCGACTGGACCCTGTACCTGCCACAGGACACCTGGGTGAATGCCTGGACGGGAGAAACCTGTCAGGGCGGTGACGTGACCGTTGAAGCCCCGCTCGGCAAACCGCCGGTGTTCTATCGCCAGCAAAGCGAATGGGCAGATCTGTTTAGCACCTTACGTCATATCTGATAAGGCTCGCCCGCAGGGAGACCTGCGGGCAGACGGAGAACAATAATGAGTCAACATACTTCTGATCCGGCAACCCTACGCCTGCCGTTTAAAGAAAAACTCGCCTACGGGATGGGCGATCTCGGCTCTAACATCCTGCTGGATATCGGCACGCTGTACCTGCTGAAATTTTACACCGACGTGCTGGGCCTGCCGGGCACCTACGGCGGCATTATCTTCCTGATCGCCAAGTTCTTTACCGCCTTTACCGATATGGGTACCGGGATCATGCTTGATTCCCGGCGCAAGATTGGGCCGAAGGGCAAATTCCGCCCGTTCGTGCTGTATGCGGCGTTTCCGGTCACGCTGCTGGCGATTGCAAACTTCGTCGGCACACCGTTTGAGATGACCGGCAAAACGGTGATGGCGACGGTGCTGTTCATGCTGTACGGCCTGTTCTTCAGCATGATGAACTGCTCTTACGGTGCTATGGTGCCCGCCATTACCAAAAACCCGGACGAGCGCGCCGCGCTGGCGGCCTGGCGTCAGGGTGGCGCGACGCTGGGTCTGCTGCTGTGTACCGTCGGCTTTGTCCCGGTGATGAACCTGATTGAAGGCAATGATCAGTTGGGCTATATCTTTGCCGCCACCCTGTTCTCGTTGTTCGGGCTGTTCTTTATGTGGTGGTGCTATAAGGGCGTGACCGAGCGCTACGTCGAGGCGCAGCCCGCTAACCCCGCTCAAAAACCGGGCCTGCTGCAGTCGTTTCGCGCCATCGCCGGCAACCGCCCGCTGTTTATTCTCTGTATTGCCAATCTCTGCACGCTGGGGGCCTTTAACGTCAAACTCGCCATCCAGGTCTACTACACGCAGTACGTTTTGAACGACCCGATCCTGCTGTCGTACATGGGCTTCTTCAGCATGGGCTGTATTTTTATCGGCGTGTTTATGATGCCCGGCGCGGTGCGTCGCTTCGGTAAGAAAAAGGTCTACATCAGCGGGCTGATGATTTGGGTGGCCGGCGATCTGCTCAACTACTTCTTCGGCGGCGGCTCGGTGAGCTTTGTGGCGTTCTCATGCCTGGCGTTCTTCGGCTCCGCGTTTGTGAACAGCCTGAACTGGGCGCTGGTGTCCGATACCGTGGAGTACGGCGAGTGGCGCACCGGCGTGCGCTCCGAAGGGACGGTCTATACCGGGTTTACCTTCTTCCGTAAGGTTTCCCAGGCGCTGGCGGGCTTTTTCCCGGGGATTATGCTGACGCAAATCGGCTATGTGCCCCACGTGGTGCAGTCTGACGGAACGGTTGAAGGGCTACGGCAGCTGATATTTATCTACCCGAGCCTGCTGGCGGTCATCACCATCGTGGCGATGGGCTGCTTCTACAACCTCAACGAGAAGATGTATGTGCGCATCGTGGAAGAAATTGAACTGCGCAAACGTACAGCCTGAATGACTTGAGCGCGCGCCCTGCGGGGCGCGTTGAGGATCGACCATGACACACACTCCTGATCCGTTAACCCTGAAGCTGAGCCTGCGCGAGAAGTGCGCCTATGGGATGGGCGATTTTGGCTCGAACCTGATGCTCTGTATCGGCACGCTGTATCTGCTGAAGTTTTATACCGACGAGCTGGGTATGCCCGCCTTTTACGGCGGCATTATTTTTCTAGTTGCGAAGTTTTTTACCGCCTTTACCGACATGCTGACCGGGGTGCTGCTGGACTCCCGGCGTCATATCGGCGCGAGGGGAAAGTTCCGGCCATTCATTCTGTATGCCTCCGTACCGGTGGCGCTGGTTGCCACGGCGCAGTTTATGGCCAACGATTTTAGCCTGACGGTGAAAACGGCCCTCGCCACCGTGCTCTTTATGATGTTCGGCCTGTGCTATAGCCTGATGAACTGCTCTTACGGTGCGATGGTGCCGGCCATCACCAAAAACCCGAACGAACGGGCGCAGCTTGCGGCCTGGCGTCAGGGCGGCGCGACGGTGGGGCTGTTACTCTGCACCGTCGGCTTTATGCCCATTCAGGCGCTGTTCGTCAGCCAGCCCTCCCTCGGCTATCTGGTGGCCGCGCTGGTGTTTGTCACCGGCGGCTTATTCTGCATGTGGTGGTGCTACAGCGGCGTAAAAGAGCGGTATGTCGAGATCTCGCCCGATCACCATAAGCCCGGCATCCTGAAGTCCTTCTGCGCTATCTTCCGCAACCCACCGCTGCTGGTGCTGTGCATCGCGAACCTCTGCACCCTGGCGGCGTTTAACATCAAGCTGGCGATTCAGGTCTATTACACCCAGTACGTGCTCAACGATCTGCATTTGCTGTCGTGGATGGGCTTTTTCAGCATGGGCTGCATTCTGATTGGCGTGTTTCTGGTGCCCGGTGCGGTGAAGCGTTTTGGCAAGAAGCCGGTCTATCTGGGTGGGCTGGCGCTGTGGGCGATAGGCGATGTGCTGAACTTCTTCTGGGGGACCAGCTCGCTGCTGTTCGTGCTCTTTTCCTGTATGGCCTTTTTCGGCACGGCGTTTGTGAACAGCCTGAACTGGGCGCTGGTGCCGGATACGGTAGATTACGGCGAATGGAAAACGGGCATCCGCGCCGAAGGGTCGGTGTATACCGGCTATACCTTCTCGCGCAAAATCTCCGCCGCCCTCGCCGGATTCCTGCCGGGCATAATGCTGACGCAGATTGGGTATATTCCTCATGCCGTCCAAAGTGACGGCACGCTGCTCGGCTTGCGCCAGCTGATTTTCCTCTGGCCATGCGGCCTGGCAATTATCGCCGCCGTGACCATGGGGCTCTTCTATAAACTCAACGAAGCGCGCTTCGCGTTTATTATCGAGGAGATCGGCAAACGGAAAAAAACAGCGGAAGTTATGGCCGCGTACGGTCCGGAAAAGCGGGTTTCCGCCACCAGCGTTTAGCCATAAAAAAAGCCGCTGAGGGATCAGCGGCTTTTTACTTGCCGGGTGGCGCGTACGCTTAACCCGGCCTACGGAAGACCGTATTACTCTTCTTTCGCACCGCGCATAGCACGTTTACGATCGTTCTCGGTCAGGTGACGTTTACGGATACGGATAGACAGTGGGGTCACTTCTACCAGTTCGTCGTCATCGATGAATTCCAGCGCTTGCTCCAGCGTCATCTTGATCGGTGGAACCAGAACCGTCGCTTCGTCAGTACCGGACGCACGCATGTTGGTCAGTTTCTTACCGGTCAGGCAGTTTACAGTCAGGTCGTTAGAACGACTGTGAATACCGATGATCTGGCCTTCGTAAACTTCTGCACCGTGACCCAGGAACAGCTTACCGCGGTCCTGCAGGCTGAACAGGGCGAACGCAACCGCTTTACCCTGACCGTTGGAGATCAGAACGCCGTTGTTACGCTGGCCAACTTCGCCTGGACGAACGTCGTCGTAGTGGCTGAAGGTGGAGTACAGCAGACCGGTACCAGAGGTCATGGTCATGAACTCAGAACGGAAGCCGATCAGGCCACGGCTTGGGATCACGTAGTCGAGACGTACGCGGCCTTTGCCATCTGGATTCATGTTTTTCAGGTCGCCTTTACGCTCACCCAGCGCCTGCATGACAGAACCCTGATGCTGCTCTTCAACGTCCAGCGTTACGTTCTCGAACGGCTCTTGTTTACGGCCATCGATTTCGCGGAAGATAACTTTCGGACGGGAAACCGCCATTTCGAAACCTTCACGACGCATGTTTTCGATCAGAACTGACAGGTGCAGCTCACCACGACCGGAAACGCGGAAAGCGTCCGCATCTGGGGTTTCTTCAACGCGCAGCGCAACGTTGTGCACCAGCTCTTTGTTCAGGCGGTCAAGGATCTGACGAGAGGTAACGAACTTACCTTCTTTACCACAGAACGGAGAGGTGTTGACGTTGAAGAACATGGATACGGTTGGTTCATCAACGGACAGGGCTGGCAGCGCTTCAACATTCTGCGGGTCGCAGATGGTGTCGGAGATGTTCAGCTCACCCAGACCGGTGATGGCAATGATGTCGCCCGCTTCAGCGATGTCGCTATCGATACGCTCAAGACCCAGGTGAGTCAGCACTTTGCCCACTTTACCGTTACGGGTTTTGCCTTCGCTATCGATGATAGTGACCTGCTGGTTAGGCTTAACTTTACCGCGCTTGATACGACCAATGCCGATAACACCAACGTAGTTGTTGTAGTCGAGCTGAGAGATCTGCATCTGCAGGGTGCCGTCGAGATCAACGTTTGGTGCAGGAACACGGTCAACAATCGTCTGATACAGCGGGGTCATGTCTTCCGCCATATCTTCGTGATCCAGACCTGCAATACCGTTCAGCGCAGAGGCGTAAACGATAGGGAAGTCCAGCTGCTCGTCGGTCGCGTCGAGGTTAACGAACAGGTCGAATACCTGGTCTACAACCCAGTCAGGACGCGCGCCCGGACGGTCAACTTTGTTGATAACGACGATTGGCTTCAGACCATGGGCAAACGCCTTTTTGGTCACAAAGCGCGTCTGCGGCATTGGGCCATCCATTGCGTCAACGACCAGCAGAACGGAGTCTACCATGGACATTACACGTTCAACTTCACCACCGAAGTCGGCGTGGCCTGGGGTATCAACGATGTTGATACGGTAGTCATTCCATTTGATGGCGGTGTTTTTGGCGAGGATGGTAATCCCACGCTCTTTCTCCAAATCGTTGGAGTCCATCACACGCTCTTGAGTTTCGGCACGAGCATCAAACGTACCGGACTGCTGCAGCAGCTTATCAACCAGGGTAGTTTTACCATGGTCAACGTGCGCGATGATGGCGATGTTACGCAATTTTTCGATCACAACTTTGCCTCAGGCATTTAGAAATAGCGCGTTATTGTACACGGATTAATCGCACTACAAAACAGGATCACAAACATCCCCCGCAAACAAGTATTGCAGAGATGCTTTGTGATCGCTTTCACGGAGCGGTAACAGGGCACTTTAACGTAAATTGCACCAATATGGTGCTCAATGTTCACATTGAAGCACTATACTGGTGCAACAAATCCATTGTAGTGCAGGTCTTTTGCACTATGGTGCGCATGATAACGCCTTTTGGGGGTGTTTTAAAAGTTGGCACAGATTTCGCTTTACAAAAATACGCCAAAAAAATGGCTCGCAGCCAGGCCAAAGCAGAATTTGAAGACCTCGTTACCACGACGACAATGACCAATCTGGAGAGTTAAGTATGTCCGCTGAACACGTTTTGACGATGCTGAACGAACATGAAGTGAAGTTTGTTGATCTGCGCTTCACCGATACCAAAGGTAAAGAACAGCACGTCACAATTCCTGCTCATCAGGTAAACGCCGAATTCTTTGAAGAAGGCAAAATGTTTGACGGCTCCTCCATTGGTGGCTGGAAAGGTATTAACGAATCCGACATGGTTCTGATGCCAGATGCCACGACTGCGCTCATTGACCCGTTCTTCGAAGAGTCTACGCTGATCATCCGTTGCGATATCCTTGAGCCAGGCACGCTGCAGGGCTATGACCGCGACCCGCGTTCCATCGCGAAACGTGCTGAAGAGTACCTGCGTTCTACCGGTATTGCAGACACCGTTCTGTTTGGGCCAGAGCCAGAGTTCTTCCTGTTTGACGACATTCGTTTCGGCGCGACCATTTCGGGTTCCCACGTGGCTATCGATGACATCGAAGGCGCATGGAACTCTTCCACCAAATACGAAGGTGGTAACAAAGGTCACCGTCCTGGCGTGAAAGGCGGTTACTTCCCGGTTCCTCCGGTCGATTCTTCACAGGACATCCGCTCTACCATGTGTCTGATCATGGAAGAGATGGGCCTGGTCGTTGAAGCGCATCACCACGAAGTGGCGACCGCTGGCCAGAACGAAATCGCGACCCGCTTCAACACCATGACCAAAAAAGCGGACGAGATTCAGATCTACAAATACGTTGTTCATAACGTGGCGCACCGTTTCGGTAAAACCGCGACCTTCATGCCAAAACCGATGTTTGGCGATAACGGTTCCGGTATGCACTGCCACATGTCTCTGTCCAAGAACGGCACCAACCTGTTCGCTGGCGACAAGTATGCTGGTCTGTCCGAGCAGGCGCTGCACTACATTGGCGGTGTGATCAAACACGCTAAAGCCATCAACGCCCTGGCGAACCCAACCACGAACTCCTACAAGCGTCTGGTCCCAGGCTACGAAGCGCCGGTCATGCTGGCCTACTCTGCCCGTAACCGTTCTGCGTCTATCCGTATCCCGGTTGTTGCGTCTCCGAAAGCGCGTCGTATCGAAGTGCGCTTCCCGGATCCAGCGGCTAACCCGTACCTGTGCTTCGCCGCGCTGCTGATGGCCGGCCTGGACGGTATCAAGAACAAGATCCACCCTGGCGAAGCCATGGACAAAAACCTGTATGACCTGCCGCCAGAAGAAGCGAAAGAGATCCCACAGGTTGCTGGCTCTCTGGAAGAAGCCCTGCAGGCGCTGGACGCAGACCGTGAGTTCCTGACCGCGGGTGGCGTGTTCACCGATGAAGCTATCGACGCTTATATCGCACTGCGTACCGAAGAAAACGACCGCGTACGCATGACGCCACACCCGGTTGAGTTCGAACTGTACTACAGCGTTTAATGAAGAATGAAAACTCTGCACGATGTGTCGTGAGAGTTTAAAAACCAATGGATTTCTTGCTACAGCAAGGCGGCAATTGAGTGAGTCCCCGGGAGCTTACATCAGTAAGTGATCGGGGTGAACGAAAGCGGCCAACGCAGCTGTCGCGAGAAAGACGCAGGTTTTAGTTGCCGTGGAAACTTTCAGCCCATCTTCGGATGGGCTTTTTTCTCCACCAACAAACTGATCTCACGCGCTTTTTTCGTCTAAAACGCTATACTGCACTAAATTAGTGCAGCCAACTCCAGGAGACTGCTGAATGGCAACTGGCACGCTGCCCGATGCTGGGCAGATCCTCAATTCTTTGATTAACAGTATTTTGCTGGTCGACGACGAGCTGGCGGTGCATTACGCCAACCCGGCGGCGCAGCAATTGCTCGCCCAAAGCGCGCGCAAACTGTTTGGTACCCCGCTTCCTGAACTGCTGAGCTATTTTTCGCTGAACATCGCACTGATGCAGGAAAGCCTGCTGGCGGGCCAGGGGTTTACCGATAACGAAGTGACGCTGGTGATCGACGGGCGCTCGCACATTCTATCGCTGACGGCGCAGCGCCTGCCTGACGGCCTTATCCTGCTGGAAATGGCCCCGATGGATAACCAACGACGCCTGAGTCAGGAGCAGCTCCAGCACGCTCAGCAAATTGCCGCTCGCGATCTGGTGCGCGGCCTGGCACATGAAATCAAAAACCCGCTGGGCGGATTACGGGGCGCAGCGCAGCTGTTAACCAAAGCGCTGCCGGACCCGGAGCTTGCCGAGTATACCAACGTCATCATTGAGCAGGCAGATCGCCTGCGTAATCTGGTTGACCGCCTGCTCGGGCCGCAACAGCCTGGCATGCACATCTCTGAAAGCATCCACAAAGTGGCTGAGCGCGTCGTGAAGCTGGTCTCGATGGAGCTGCCGAAGAACGTCACGCTGGTGCGTGATTACGACCCAAGCCTGCCGGAGCTGGCGCACGATCCGGACCAGATTGAACAGGTTCTGCTGAATATTGTACGCAACGCGCTCCAGGCGTTAGGCCCGGAGGGCGGCGAAATCATTCTGCGCACCCGCACCGCGTTCCAGCTGACGCTTCACGGCGAACGCTATCGTCTGGCGGCGCGTATCGACGTTGAAGATAACGGGCCGGGTATTCCGCCGCATTTGCAGGACACCCTGTTCTACCCAATGGTCAGCGGCCGCGAGGGCGGCACCGGTTTAGGGTTATCCATTGCCCGTAATCTGATCGACCAACACTCCGGCAAAATTGAATTTACCAGTTGGCCGGGACATACCGAGTTTTCGGTTTTCCTGCCGATTAAAAAATAAAGGTGACGTTTATGCAACGAGGGATAGTCTGGGTAGTCGATGACGATAGCTCCATCCGTTGGGTGCTTGAACGCGCACTCACGGGGGCAGGATTAACCTGTACGACGTTTGAAAGCGGCAGCGACGTGCTTGATGCCCTGACCACAAAAACGCCGGACGTGCTGCTCTCTGATATTCGCATGCCGGGTATGGACGGTCTGGCGCTGTTAAAGCAGATCAAGCAGCGCCATCCTATGCTTCCGGTCATCATAATGACCGCGCACTCCGATCTGGATGCGGCCGTCAGCGCCTACCAGCAAGGGGCATTTGATTATCTGCCTAAGCCGTTTGATATTGACGAAGCGGTTGCGCTGGTTGAGCGCGCCATCAGCCACTATCAGGAGCAGCAGCAGCCCCGCAATGCGCCCGTTTTTGGCCCGACGGCGGATATTATCGGTGAAGCGCCTGCCATGCAGGATGTGTTTCGCATTATTGGCCGCCTGTCGCGTTCGTCCATCAGCGTTCTGATTAACGGTGAATCGGGAACGGGTAAAGAGCTGGTCGCGCATGCGCTGCATCGCCATAGCCCGCGTGCAAAATCGCCTTTCATCGCCCTGAACATGGCGGCCATTCCAAAAGATTTAATTGAATCCGAGCTGTTCGGCCATGAAAAAGGGGCGTTTACCGGGGCGAATACCATTCGTCAGGGGCGTTTCGAACAGGCCGACGGGGGAACACTGTTCCTGGATGAAATCGGCGATATGCCGCTGGATGTTCAGACCCGCCTGCTGCGCGTGCTGGCTGACGGTCAGTTTTATCGCGTGGGCGGCTACGCTCCGGTAAAAGTGGACGTGCGCATTATTGCCGCCACCCACCAGAACCTGGAGCTGCGCGTGCAGGAGGGCAAATTCCGCGAGGATTTGTTCCATCGCCTGAACGTCATCCGCGTTCATCTCCCGCCGCTGCGTGAGCGTCGGGAGGATATTCCCCGCCTGGCGCGTCACTTCCTGCAGGTCGCCGCGCGTGAACTCGGTGTGGAAGCCAAACTGCTCCATCCGGAGACCGATGCGGCCCTCACCCGGCTGGCATGGCCGGGTAACGTGCGTCAGCTGGAAAATACCTGCCGCTGGCTTACGGTGATGGCGGCGGGCCAGGAAGTCTTGATTCAGGATTTACCGGCAGAACTCTTTGAGGCCACCGCCCCAGAAAGCAACACCGGCTCTACGATTTCGGACAGCTGGGCGACGCTTCTGGCGCAGTGGGCCGACCGCGCGTTGCGTTCCGGTCATCAAAACCTGCTTTCCGAAGCGCAGCCTGAGATGGAGCGCACGCTGTTAACTACCGCGCTGCGCCATACGCAGGGACATAAACAGGAGGCGGCTCGCCTGCTGGGATGGGGCCGTAATACCCTGACGCGTAAGCTGAAAGAGCTGGGAATGGAGTGATCTTTACCGCTGTGTAAAGATTATTAATTGAGCGCAAATTGCCGTTATTTTGCGCTTTACTGTTCCGATGAGTTTTGTATGATCGTGCCCGGAAATTTGGGGGGACCATCATGCTGGAATCATTAATCACTCTGCTCTCAAGCGGAGCCGCTGAAAGCCACACGCCGCAAACCGCCGTTGCTGCCGTCCTGTGTGCAGCGCTGGTGGGGCTGCTTAGCTAGCGAGCTGGCGATGAGAAGCCGGGTGACGGCTTCGCCTTACCCGGCCTACAAAAGCGTGAAACGCTTAAATCACCCGCGAGAACTGCTGTAAACGCGCCTTTTGCCGCAGATAGGCGTCAAAGCACATGCAGATATTACGGATCAGCAGACGCCCTTTTGGCGTAACCACAATCGCGCTGTCCGTGACGTCCACCAGCCCATCTTTTGCCAGCGGCGCAATCAGCTTCAGATCTTCCGCAAAGTAATCGCTGAACTGCAGATCCCACTGCGCTTCAATCTCGCTGAAATCGAGGCGGAAGTTGCAGATAAGCGCTTTAATCACATCCCGACGAATACAGTCGTCGCGCGTTAACGCGATGCCGCGCCACAGCGCGTTGCCGGTGTCATCCACCTGCTGATAGTACAGCTTCAGCTCTTTCTGGTTTTGCGCGTAGCAGTCGCCAATCATGCTGATGGCGGAAACGCCCATCCCGAGCAGATCGGTATCGCCCTGGGTGGTGTAACCCTGGAAATTGCGGTGCAAGACCCCTTCACGCTGGGCAATCGCCAGTTCGTCATCCGGACGGGCAAAGTGGTCCATACCGATAAACTGATAGCCGGTTTCGGTCAGCGACGCGATGGTTTCCTGCAGGATATCCAGCTTCTGCTGGGCAGAAGGCAGATCGGCATCTTTAATTTTGCGCTGAGCGGCAAACAGCGTAGGGAGATGCGCGTAGTTAAACACGCTCAGGCGATCCGGATTCAGTTCGGCCACGCGCCTGAGCGTAAAGGCAAAGCTCTCTGGCGTCTGCTTCGGCAGGCCGTAGATCAGGTCAATATTGGTCGAGGTAAAGCCGATATCGCGGGCGTGGTTGAGCAAGGCAAAGATAAATTCTTCGTCCTGCTCACGGTTCACCAGACGCTGCACCTCTTTATTGAAGTCCTGCACGCCCATGCTCAGGCGGTTGAAACCTTCTGCGCGTAAGTGATCCAGGACATCCAGCTCAATTTCGCGCGGATCGACTTCGATCGAGATTTCGGCATCGTCGTTAAACCTGAAGTTGCCGCGCAGCAGCGTCATCAAACGGCTGATTTGTGCTTTATTGAGATAGGTTGGCGTGCCGCCGCCCCAGTGCAGCTGGCTAACCTGACGGCCAGCAAACAGCGGTGCGCGATGCAGGATTTCCTGCTCAAGCGCATCCAGATACTGGTCGGCCTTATGCTGCTGGCGGGTCACGATTTTATTGCAGCCGCAGAAGTAGCAGAGCTTGTGGCAGAAAGGAATGTGGACGTAGAGCGACAGCGGGCGCTCGGGGTAGCGCGCGACGGCCTGCTGAAAATCAGCCTCGCCGAAGGCGTCGGAAAACTCCAGCGCCGTGGGGTATGAGGTATAGCGCGGCCCGGAATAGTTATATTTCTGGATCAGGGCCAAATCCCAGTCGATTGATGGTACAGACATGCTCACTCCTTCCGTTGGTGTCGCGTTCGTATACGGCGGCCCGTTCTGACCCCATTGCGGGCCATCATTCGGGTGCGCAGCCACGTCTGTCGCCGCGACAACCGCCGTAGTTTAACGAATAACCACACCAGATAACATATAACCGGAAGGGTTATAAGCAGGACGACTGTACCTGCCGGGTGCAAATGTTAGTTTCCACCCTTCAGGAGACGCATCATGTCTTCCTGCTTTTCTTCTTCCTCTTCGTCGTCTTCATCATCGTAAGACAGACCAAGCTTCTGCATCAGCTCGTCGATGCGGTCCAGTTTGGCATCCACCCAGGACTGCTCTTCCGCGGTCAGGGTTTCACCTTCTTCAAGACGCTCCAGCAGCGCGTCCAGGCGCTCGTCGTTCTCCAGCATGTCCAGCTCAGCCTGCGGTGAAAGCATAGGTTTCTCGCTCTTTGGTTTGTGCTGCTTAGTGACCGGGGTGTCTGTCACGCCCAGAGGAATGGGCGTTTTGCTGCCAATACGCGGATCTTTCTGCTGTTTGTTTTTAGCAGAAGCGCCTGCTGCACCGTCACCGCTTGTACGGCTACCCGCAGCATGACCACGATGTTTTTTATCGCGTTTGCGATCGCGCGCTTCCTGGTTCAGTTCTTCGCGCGTTTTGCGGCGTGCTTTTGCAGGGCGCTTAGCACCCGCTGCGGATGTCGGTTTTTTCATGATGTTTTATCTTAACGTCGTTTTATTCAGTATAGAATTGCGGCGAAATCTAGCAGAAAGCAAGCAAAGAAAAAAGGCGACAGAGCAATCTGTCGCCTTTTTTCCTGACTCTCAACCCTTAACGGGTTACACAATCCGTGTTTGCCTACAACAAACCCTGTTTATCCGTTGGCTGATACCGTCCGTGATACGGTTCCGTTTCCTGTTAAAACGCCTCCAGGCGCTGGTCATCCTGACAATCCTGAGTCTTCGCCTCCTGGCGCTCCTGACCCTTATCCTTAAGTCGTTATCCTGTTGGCGTCCTCGCCTTGACGCACACTTTACCTTGTTCACTTAAACTAACAAGCATCAAAAGAGTACAAAAACGGATTTTCAGATAATTACTCATTACCAACTATCTGATTTTAAATGTATTACCTTTTTTCGCCTCTGCGATTTCTCTTAAATCTCCCATAGCATGGATGGCAGATCTCTTACAATCCTCATGGTTTTAGCTCACAGGCTTCTTACGATGGGAAAAGCCTTTTGCCCGCATTCAGGTATAATCCCCCCAGATTACGAATTTTGGAGACGACCACGTGACTACCTGGAACTACCAACAGACGCATTTTGTCACCAGTGCGCCCGATATCCGCCACCTGCCTTCCGATACCGGTATTGAGGTGGCATTTGCTGGCCGCTCCAATGCGGGAAAATCCAGCGCTCTGAATACGCTGACAAATCAGAAGAGCCTGGCCCGTACCTCAAAAACACCTGGCCGTACTCAGCTGATTAACCTGTTTGAAGTGGCAGAAGGCAAACGCCTGGTCGACTTGCCGGGCTACGGTTATGCCCAGGTTCCGGAAGAGATGAAGATCAAGTGGCAGCGCGCGCTGGGTGAATACCTGGAGAAACGCCTGTGCCTGAAAGGTCTGGTGGTGCTGATGGATATCCGTCACCCGCTTAAAGATCTCGATCAGCAAATGATCGCCTGGGCAGTGGAGAGTGATATTGCCGTACTGGTACTGCTGACAAAAGCGGATAAGCTGGCAAGCGGCGCGCGTAAAGCGCAGGTGAATATGGTTCGCGAAGCGGTGCTGGCTTTCAACGGCGACGTGCAGGTTGAGCCGTTCTCTTCGCTGAAAAAACAGGGCGTGGATAAGCTGCGTCAGAAGCTCGACAGCTGGTTTAACGACCTGGAACCCGCAACCGAAGCGGAAGAAGAGTAATTTCAGGCGCGGCACAGTCCGCGCTTTTTTTTGCCCGGCATTTTCTTTGCCGCAATAAAAAACGCCCCAGTCATTACTGACTGGGGCGGCTAAAATATTCAGCCAAATCCGATTACGTGAAGTAAAAGGTCTGAAAGATAGAACATCTTACCTCTGTACCCTACGTCGTTAACTCTACCGCTTTTTTATCTGTAGAAAAAGCACTTTTCGTAGTTTTTTTTCATTCTTTACATAGGGAATTCTAATGATCGTC
Organism: Cotesia vestalis; assembly: GCA_000956155.1. Taxonomy (NCBI): domain Eukaryota; kingdom Metazoa; phylum Arthropoda; class Insecta; order Hymenoptera; family Braconidae; genus Cotesia; species Cotesia vestalis. The sequence goes on along the minus strand of JZSA01000329.1, from coordinate 7,393 downwards.
ACAAAACGCGCGTCATTATGTTGCTTACTTACATAAAACGCGCGTTATTCCGTGAACGCTTAGTGAGCCTGATCCCAGTTTTCACCACTTCCGACTTCCACCAGCAACGGCACGTTCAGCGTCATGCTGTTTTCCATCAGTTCGTGGATCTTGCGGGAGACCGATTCCAGATCGTCTTTGTGCACTTCGAACACCAGTTCATCGTGTACCTGCATAATCATTTTTACGCGCGGCTTCTCTTTTTCCAGCCAGGCATCCACGGCGATCATCGCGCGTTTGATAATATCCGCTGCGGTGCCCTGCATTGGGGCGTTGATCGCGGCGCGTTCAGCACCCGCACGGCGTGCGGCGTTGCTGGATTTGATGTCCGGCAGGTAGAGACGGCGGCCGTCCAGCGTCTCGACGTAGCCCTTCTCTTTCGCCTGCGCGCGCGTACGTTCCATATATTCCAGCACGCCCGGGTAGCGCTCGAAGTAGAGATCCATATACTTCTGCGACTCTTTGCGCGGGATGTTGAGCTGACGAGAAAGACCAAAGGCGCTCATCCCGTAAATCAGACCGAAGTTGATCGCCTTCGCGCTACGGCGCTGTTCGTTGGTCACGCTCTCCAGCGGCAGGCCAAAGACTTCGGCAGCTGTTGCCCGATGAATGTCCTGACCTTCCGCGAAGGCGGTGAGCAGGCCTTTATCACGGGACAGATGCGCCATAATGCGCAGCTCGATTTGCGAGTAGTCCGCAGAGACAATCAGATAATCGTCCGGCGCAATAAAGGCCTGACGAATACGACGCCCTTCTTCGTTGCGCACCGGGATATTTTGCAGGTTCGGATCGGTCGACGAGAGACGTCCGGTTGCCGCAACCGCCTGATGATAAGAGGTGTGCACGCGGCCCGTTTTCGGGTTGATCATCAGCGGCAGCTTGTCGGTGTAGGTCGATTTCAGCTTCGCCAGCCCGCGATACTGAAGGATCACTTTTGGCAGCGGGTAATCCAGCGCCAACTCCTCAAGTACCTCTTCAGAGGTCGACGGCGCGCCGCCAGGGGTTTTCTTCAGCGGTTTGATCCCCTGTTTTTCAAACAGAATCGTTTGCAGCTGTTTCGGTGACGAGAGGTTAAACGGCTCGCCCGCCAGCTCATGGGCTTTTTGCTCAAGCTCGGTCAGGCGCTGCGCCAGCTCGCCAGAGTGGTTATGCAGTACGGTTGGGTCGATCTTCACGCCGTTACGCTCAATGCGAGACAGCACCGGCACCAGCGGCATTTCGATATGCTGGAACACATTCAGCGGACCTTCGTGCTTCTGCAGTTTCGGCCACATTTTCAAATGCAGCTGCAGCGTTACGTCAGCATCTTCCGCCGCGTAGCGGCCCGCTTCTTCGAGGGCGATCTGGTTAAAGGTCAGCTGATTTTTGCCTTTCCCCGCAATCTCTTCAAAGGTGATGGTTTTGTGCTTCAGCCAGCGATCGGAGAGTGAATCCATATCATGACGCCCAGCCACGCTGTCCAGAATGTAGGATTCCAGCATGGTGTCGAAGGCGATCCCGCGCAGTTCAATGCCGTAGTTTTGCAGAATGCCGCGGTCAAATTTCAGGTTTTGCCCCACCTTAAGCGCCTTGTCATCTTCCAGAACAGGCTTCAACAGCTCCAGCACGCGGTCGCGCGGGATCTGATCGGGTGCATCAAGGTAGTCGTGCGCGACAGGCACGTAGGCGGCCACGCCGGGCGCAGTGGCAAAGGAGAGACCTACCATATTGGCAGAGATGTTATCGAGGCTGTCGGTTTCGGTATCAAAGGCAAATACCGGCGCTTTTTTCAGCTTTTCAATCCATTCAACCAGCTGTGATTCGTCCAGAATGGTTTCATAGTGTTCAAACGAGAGCGTGACTGCCTCTTCGTCTTCTGGTTCTTCGGCATCCACCGCAATGGTCTCTTTCACCTTCGCCGCCGGTTTAGACCCTTTAGCCTGAAGCCATTTGCCGGCTTCGACATCGGCGGTCCAGCGCTTGAATTCGTATTTTTTAAACAGGCCCAGCAGCTCTTCAGCAGCAGGCTCCTGAACATGAAGCTGCTCGCAGGTCAGTTCCAGCTCAACGTCTGTTTTAATGGTTGCCAGCTGATAGGAGAGGTAGGCAACCTCTTTGTTATCTTGCAGTTTCGTCGCCATGGTTTTTGCGCCACGGAAGGTGAGACCGGCGATTTTGTCAGACTCAGCGTATAGCGTGTCTAATCCACCGAGGCCCTGCAGCAGCGCCTGAGCGGTTTTTTCACCGACACCCGGTACGCCAGGAATGTTATCCGACGAGTCACCCATCAGGGCGAGGAAATCGATGATCAGTTCTGGCGGCACGCCATATTTAGCCACCACCTCTTCTGGCCCCAGAATGGTGTTGGTCATGGTATTAATCAGGGTGATCCCCGGCGTCACCAGCTGCGCCATGTCTTTATCGCCGGTGCTGATCAGAACGGGGCGGCCCATTTTTTCAGCTTCGCGCGCCAGCGTACCGATCACGTCATCCGCTTCGACGCCTGAAACCGCCAGTAGCGGAAGGCCCATCGCTTTTACCATGGTATGCAGCGGTTCGATCTGCGCACGCAGATCGTCAGGCATTGGCGGGCGGTGAGATTTGTAATGCTCAAACAGCTCGTCGCGGAACGTTTTGCCTTTCGCATCAAAAACGACGGCCGTGTGGGTTGGCTGATACTGGAGGATCAAACTGCGTAGCATGTTAAGCACGCCGTACATCGCGCCGGTTGGTTCCCCTGCGCTATTGGTCAGAGGAGGAAACGCATGATACGCCCGATACAGGTATGAAGAGCCGTCGACGAGAATAAGAGGGTTTTCTGGGATCTGAACCATAGTGTGCGTGCCTTTAATCAATTTATGGGTAAAGGATGCCACATAAGGATGAAAACATCAGTTATTAGCGCCTGATACAGCAAAAGATTTTGCGATCGTGGAGATCGCTCGCAAAGATCAAACTGTGGATAAGTTTGTGAATACTTTCAATTCATTTTAAAAACAGGCGCACCGTTCGCAACTTAAATCAAAATTTCATTTTTAAATTCATATAGATAAATGAAGATCGCAAATAATATGTCTTATTGCTGACTTTTTAGTCTATGTGGATATAAGAACCGTTCGCTGGATTGCGGTTGTAAATTCGGGCCTGCCCGATAAAAGCGGCGAACTTGCTGCGTGAAAGCGCCATTTTTCTGGCTGATTTCTGATAGAATCAGCGCCCAGCGCCGGATAGCCGGCTGCCCATTTAAGCTAACTATCTGAAAAAGCTCACCATGTCGAGATTACTCGCTGCGTTAACACTACTCTTAAGCGTCATTTTAACTATTCTGGTTACTGTCGCCTGTTCTGTGCCCATTATCGTCGCCGGAATAATTAAACTGCTGCTGCCCGTGCCTGGGGTCTGGCGAGCGGTTTCCACGTTTTGCAATTTTATGATGTATTGCTGGTGCGAAGGGCTGGCGATCCTGCTGCGTTTGAATCCGCATTTGAAATGGGATGTGGAAAGTCTGGAAAGCCTGAACAAAAAGAACTGGTACCTGCTTATCTGCAATCATCGCAGCTGGGCGGATATCGTGATTTTATGTGTGCTGTTTCGCAATCAAATTCCCATGAATAAATATTTTCTCAAGCAGCAGCTGGCATGGGTGCCTTTTATCGGCCTGGCCTGCTGGGCGCTGGATATGCCGTTTATGAAACGCTATTCACGCAGCTATTTGATTCGTCACCCTGAGCGGCGCGGCAAGGATGTGGAAACCACGCGTCTCTCCTGCGAGAAGTTTCGCGCGCACCCGACAACCATTGTGAATTTTGTCGAGGGCTCTCGTTTTACCCACGAGAAGCATTTGCAGACGCGTTCCCCCTTCCGAAATTTGCTGCCACCGAAGGCTGCCGGTATTGCGATGGCGCTTAACGTTCTGGGTGAGCAGTTCGACAAGCTACTTAACGTTACGCTTTGCTATCCGGAAAATGACAAGACGCCGTTTTACGATATGCTCAGCGGGAAACTGACGCGCATTGTGGTTCGCGTTGACATGGTTCCCATTGATACCGGGCTGCACGGCGATTACGTGAATGATAAGAACTTCAAACGTCGTTTCCAGCAGTGGCTTAATACGCTCTGGAAAGAGAAAGACGAGCAGATAGACAACATCAAAGATTCATACAAAAACGCCGGTCATTGACCGGCGTTTTGTTTTATTACTTCTTCTCGACCAGGTATTTCACGGTATCGGCGTACTGCTGTACGAAGATATCCATGCTGCTGGTATCCATACCCTGCATGTTCAGCTGGTATTTACCGTTAACAAACATCGCCGGAACGCCCTGCAGCTGCAGATCGGCAGCGGCTTTTTCCTGCTGAGCAACCAGGGATTTCACGACAAAGCTGTTCCAGGCCGCATCGTAATCTTCACCTTTCACGCCCGCATCCACGAATACTTTGCGAATATCCGCGGTGTTTTGGACGGTTTGGGTTTTCTGTACGGCTTCAAACAGTGGCGCAGTAACTTTATCTTCTACACCCAGTGCAATCGCAACCGCCCACGCCTGAGTCAGGTCTTTGCCCAGTGGGCCAAGGAACTCAACGTGGTATTTGGTCATTTTGGTGCCTTCCGGCAGCTTTTTCTTCACGTTGTCAGAAACATGAAGAACTTCCTCGAACTGATAGCAGTGCGGGCAATAGAATGAGAAGAACTCCAGCACCTGAGGCTCGCCAGCAACGGGCTTGTCAAGCGTGATGTACTGCTTGCCGTCGGTAAACTGCGCAGCAGAAGCGCTAAATGCCAGAATCATACCTGCCAGCGCCAGCCAAATTTTTTTCATGATCAACTCTCTCCTGGGTGTGTCCTATTAATACATCGGCGTTAATTGCAAAGGGGGTTCCTGTAAAACCTTAACCTGCTCGGTAAATGTGGATATCTGGTTACGCCAGTAATCCTCCCCGGTAAGCCATGGGAAATTCCGGGGAAATGCGGGGTCATCCCAACGCCTGATTAACCATGCGAGATAATAAACAAAACGCATCGTACGTAAAGGTTCAATCAAGGCAATTTCGTCTGAATCGAACGGGCTGAATTCTTCGTAAGCTTCAATGATGGTTTCAAGCTGCATTCGCTGCTCGGCTTTATCGCCGTTAAGCAGCATCCACAGATCCTGAACCGCTGGCCCCATACGGGCATCGTCGAGATCGACAAACAGCGGACCATCGCGCCAGAGGATATTCCCGGCGTGGCAATCACCATGCAACCGTAAGGTGGGAATATCATCCCGCCAGCAGGCTGTCACCGCATCAATCAGTTTATCGGTCGCATTAAGAAAATCATCTTTTAATGCTTTAGGAATAAGGGTTGAGGCAGCAAATACCTGGCGGGGTTCAAGAAGATATTCCTGAATGCCGATTGTCGGGCGTGCAATAAACGGCGTTTTGCGTCCCGTTTGATGAATGCGGCCAAGGTAGCGCGCAACCCACTCCATTTGATCGATATTATCGGCTTCAAACTGCCGGCCACCCAGGCTTGGAAATACGGCGTAGTAAAACCCCTGGTGCGTAAGCAGCGTTTGATTATCGAACATCAGCGGCGCGGCAACGGGAACATCGTCATTCAGCAGATCGTGGGCGAACTGATGTTCTTCCTGGATTTGTTCTGCAGACCATCGCTCAGGGCGATAAAACTTTACGACAAAGCGCTGACGATCTTCGTCCTGAAATTGGTAGACGCGGTTTTCATAGCTATTTAACGGGGTAAGCCCAGAATCCACCCGAATACCCTGCTCAAAGAGGGCATCCATAATGGTATCCGGGTGCAGTGTCTGGAAAGTAAAAGCCTGGTCGTTCATCCGATCATCCGGAAATTATACGAATGATTCAGGATATCATCTTGTGGCGATTTCGGTGGGGGCGCTTACAAGCTTTTACTCTTTAATTACGCCACGTGCGCGCAGCAATGCGGTTTTAAAATCTTCCTCATAATCTTTCTGAATACCAGGAATAACAGCATCTTTCGCAGAATCTCGCATTTTAAGGTGGTAGATCAGGATGTCGTCAGAAAGGTCTGCCAGTTCACCGTCAAAACCTGACTCTTTCGCCAGTTTCTGTAAAAATTGCATCAGATTCAGCTCCGGCTCTTTTTGCCAGGCTGGCTGAAGGAGTTCAATAACTTCATTCAGACGTTTACATTTCATGGTCGTGCTCCTTTCATTTAGAGAGATACGTTAACAGGGTCAAACCCACAATAAAAGAGGCGATATTAGTGAATCAGAGCCAGGAAATTATTGGGGTCGTTCTGGCCGGGGGGAGAGCGACGCGTATGGGCGGAAAAGATAAGGGCCTCCAGCTTCTTAATGGAAAACCCTTATGGCAGCACGTTGCGGATGCGCTTGCGAGCCAGGTATCTGCAAGGGTACTGAGTGCTAACCGCCATATCGATATTTATCAGCGTAGCGGGCTGCCTGTCTATCAGGATACGCTGGCTGATTATCCCGGGCCGCTGGCTGGGATGCTCTCAGTCATGCAGCAGGATCGGGGGGAATGGTTTGTCTTCTGTTCATGCGATACGCCATTTATTCCCGCGTGTCTGGTTGAGCGGATGGTTCAGCAGCGCGGTGATTCCCCCGTGGTCTGGGCGCATGACGGCGAGCACGACCACCCGACGATTGCGTTGATACACAGATCGTTAATCCCAGCGTTGCAGGATTATCTGGCGGCAGGCGAACGCAGGGTAATGGTCTTTATGCGCCAGTCAGGCGGCCATTCCGTTGATTTTAGCGATCTGAAATCTGCGTTTGTGAACGTCAATACGCTGGAAGATCTACAGACAATGCAGGAGAAAAAATGACGCCTGTTTTAGCTATCTCAGCCTGGAGCGGCACCGGAAAAACCACGCTGCTGAAACAACTTATACCTGCCCTGTGCGCCAGAGGTTTACGCCCCGGGCTGATTAAGCACACGCACCATAATATGGATGTCGATAAACCGGGAAAAGACAGTTATGAGTTGCGTAAGGCAGGCGCAGCACAAACGATGGTGGCGAGTCAGCAACGCTGGGCGTTAATGACAGAAACCCCTGACGAAGCGCCGCTGGATCTCGCTTATCTGGTAAGCAGGATGGACCATTCCACGCTGGATCTGGTGCTGGTTGAGGGGTTTAAGCACGAGGATGTTGCAAAGATCATGCTGTTCAGACGCGATGCCGGGCATGATATTGCCGAACTGACGCTCGACGAGCATGTGATTGCGGTGGCCAGTGATATTGCGTTGTCGCTGGACGTGCCGGGTTTGGATTTGAACAATATCGATGAGATTGCGGCGTTTATTGTGGGGTGGTGTGCGGCCTGATTGCCGGATAGCGAATTAGCCTTACCCGAACTGAATTTTATGC